>AYEL01061965.1:0-109990 GCA_000484575.1 Olivierus martensii
ATTATCAAATGAGCAAATACATATATAAGTAATGGCATAAATTAAAAAAATTATATTCTTAACAAATTTAACATTAAAATTTAATTCCGAATATACAATTTTAGATAAATTAGATATATTTTGTAACGATTTATAAAGAGATAAACTGTAGAATCTATGAAAATTTTTATTTAATTACCAATTTAAAATTACAAAAGTATTCGATAAAACTTTAATTTTCAACTAGTAAAAAGAATATCTCTGACTCTATTGATAAATCTAAATTTATATCAAAAAAAGGTCTAAATTTGTTATCAGCAAATCAATGAGGCTGATGTAATTTTACTTTATAGATAATCCCTTTTCATTTAGAGGAATAAAGACAAAAAGGAGAAAAGTATTGAATTACTAACATTAAGAGATTTTCTCTGGAATTATAACATATATCTAACATTTGTCACATGCTTTTGTAGCATGTTTTCTGCTTCATGTATTCTTGTTTCCACATAACTGAAGAATTTCACTTATTCAGTTTTTTTGGTTGTTCAAACATTTATTTTTTCTATCCTTTTATGCCTAATTTCATCTCTGACATCATTTAGACTATTATTTTGTTCAAATTCTATAAATTCCATCTATCCATCATATAAACTCACACTCTTTTTTCTGATCCATAAACTCCAAAATGCCTTTTTTTATGCAGTCATCGTTTTTAAACTAAAGATCTGATTTAGACAAACCTTTCTAAATTTCGAACATTTCACTTTCATGAACATTCTTTTATTCTTATTTTTCTATTTTTATGAAAAGAAGTATGAAAAATTTCTAAATTTAAGTGCACTCAATAATATAAAAATTCTCTAAACTTACAAAATATATATATTTCAGCAGTTATCCATATTTAATCACCGTTTTAATAATTCATGATGCATCTATTTTTCACTAATAACAACTATATAATGCAGGATTTATTTTTGCATATTCTTGCATTCAATCATTCACATATTAAAAAAATTCTTGCAATTATCATTAACAAAAAACTATAAATCACGCATATCTTTCGATCTCTATTATTCATAATCTCACTTTATGGCCTAAATATTTTCTTTCCAAAAATTAAGCATCAACTTTCTATGTATTTATGTTAACTATAATATCTAGAATCAAATCATCTCATTTATTTCTTTCATAATCTAATCTCAATTTATGTTATTTCATTATAACTTCATTTCATTGTATTATTTTAACTTAAATTATTTCGTTCTTTATCTCTCATTTATCATCTATTACTCTGCACATAAGGTATCAAAATACTTAATATTTTCTGTACTATGTTTCCTATCATCTGTAAATCCAATAATCGAATACATATCCGTTCATCATCACCAATAAAATCTTATAATTTAATGAATCATATATCAGAAACTTTTCCATTTATATAGAAGTTTTTCGTAGTACCAGTTTCGTAACACTACACACTTTCTTGGTATACACATTTTTTATTGATAAATTCAATTTTTTTCACGTTTTTCAATTTTATCTAGTTTTATAGTACATTTTTCATCCACTCATTCAATTTCCCATTCAACATATTACTTCCGACTTTATATGTTTCAAGTCTATTCGTGTTTTTTTTCTTTTTTTTAAATCCCTTCAACCAGTTCGTGTAGGTAATATTTGCCATTTCAAAAATAACAATTTGAAACATGTATCATATTTCTCATCATTCTTGTATTCACTGTGAATTCCTTCAAAGTTCGACGATACAAATAATCATTCATACTCAATGACACATCTCTGATTATATGCTTTTATCATTTTTTTCCATCCAGTTTTGGAATAACAAACTCTTCCTTTCACGCAATATCTTTTTAAAATTCTCTCTCTATTATCGACACAGATTAATTATCGGATAGATAGATAGCAACATGTTATGAAGGATTGCCATTTCTGATAAGCATGATGATTCTTAAGACCACTCGGTAAAGTTTTGTGTTGTTAATCCCAATATTTCTTATTCAAAATTAGAATTTTGGATAGTAGATATTGCATTAAATTTAATATTCTGTATGTCAAATTTTTATGATTAAAAACTGTTTTATCGAATTAGATTTTTTATATATATATATATATATATATATAAATTAGGCATATGTTGCTTATTTAGTTAACGTTATGTCACGTATTCTTGTTGAATTTATTGCCGACTAATATCCAAGCGTTAATATTTAATTTTGTACATATAAACTTTGCGTTAATTTTGCAAAAGATGTGTTTAAAACATACGAATATTCCATTATACTTATTTATGGCAAGTTAAAGTTTATCCGAAAATTTTCCTACAGTATATTTATTTGCATCATAAAAAAATTATTTCGAAAATATTTAAGGATATTTATTTTGGTATTTGTGTAGTGCTTTTTAGTATATCGATTGATTAAAATTAATTTCGAGACATCCATCGTAATAGCAATAAAAGTTGCATCACATGCTCGGAAATAACATCTGTTTACGGTAAAAATTTAAATAATTTCAATACAATTTTATTTGCTTTTATTGACATAAATTCTACGCTATATGCATATTTAGAAAGATTGACAGCTTAAAAAAAAATGATGGCCAAACCAATCAATCAAAACTGGTGTCTATATACTCGCACAATAAAATGACCACGATTTACATCTTACATATTGTAAAAATCTATAAGAAAAAATATTTAAAAATTCTTTTAAAACGTAAAAGTTTTATTCCATTATAATTATTATCCTCTTTTTTCATTTATTTAACTAATATCTTAAATCTAATATTTCTGATCCCATTATTATTTTTTTTTTTTCTAATATTTTAGTTACCCGTCAGTTTAACAAAATATTAAATAAAATCCTCGTACTTAATCCTAACTGCAGACATAATCCCATTCTAAAACTTTTTATTAATCTTTGTTATCAATAATCTGCACTTCAAAACTTTTTATGTCTTACATTTTCAGCAATAAATCAATACGTTTGACAGTTTTATGTTTAAAATTAGAAAGATATGATAATTGATTTTTTTGAATCCATAACGTGAAAATTTTTGAACGTTTAAAATTTAAATATTTCGGTAAACCGAAGTCATTTTGCAAAATTTTTATTATTAAAACATATACAGTAAAAATTTATGGAATTGAAATAATAAAGGAAGAAAAGAAGTTTGCGAATTACTTAGTTTTATTTTAACTGATGCTGATGTTCATTATTATTAAATTTATTGTATTTTGTATGGACTTTAATGAATTTTTTATAGATGTAAGTTTAATGATGATCTATTTATTTACAGTTTGTAATCAATTGAATAGAGGTATATTCACATTGGTTTCACCGACGTCAGAACCGTCCTATCACACTTTGGCTGCCTATACCAACACCTTTCAGATGCCTTTGGTCAGTCCTTCATTTCCAGAAGCAGGGGCTGACCGCGACATGCAATTTGCCCTCAACATGAAACCTATATATTTGCGTGCAATCGTCGATGTCATCAAACATTATAAATGGAAATCCATCATTTATTTATACGATTCCGATGATGGTAAGTTTGCTTTCATTTGTTTCAATTTAAAAAAGAAATTAGTATCTAAGAGAAGTGTGTTATTTTAATTATTAACTCATTAATGACTAACCTCTTTTACTGCAATCATCATTTTTGAAATTCGAACACGAATTTCTACGCGAAATGTTGCAACAATCATGAATTTAATAAAAACTAATGTAAATATAAGCATTATCTTGTATAAATAATGCTTTATAATCGTTTATATTTTCGCATTATAATGTCAGTCCTGATAATTTCCTTACCTAATGAAAAATATGTAAAAAACATTGAGACAAAAGTAACTTGCACATTAGAGAGATTCATAACATTTTAATTATTGTTTATTCCGGAAATGCACAATTATATTCCGATGCATAACTAATGATTAAAAAAAAGATGCAAAAAAAGATAAAAATAGAATTTTAACAGTATTTTTTGCGTAAAGTTGACATGTCATAACTTTGTTAATTATTGTTTAAAACATTAATTAACATGTTATGAACAACTTTAAGCAAAAAAATACTGTTAAAATTCTATTTTTATCTTTTTTGCATCTTTTTTTTTAATCATAAGTTATGCATCGGAATAAAATTGGGCATTTTCAGAATAAAAATGTAAGTAGATATCCAATTTCACATTCCCAATTTAAGAATGAGTTACCGAAGAGAAATGAAGATGTTGAATGACTGTTTATATAAAAGGGTTTTATATTACATGCATCAAATAAAGAATAAAATAAAATAATTTTTTAGGGTACTCGCGTGACGTTCTTCGGATCTCTAGAATTCCCATTTTCCTAAAAACTCGCTTTCTCCATAATTTTTTTCCTTATTGGAATTGATTATCTTTTTTGGATCTTATGTAAACTGAAAATCAATATAAATATGAGATATGATAATAATAACAGAAAAAAAATTGAAAAAATCATCATCGATTAACTTGTTTCGTTAAAAAAACAAATTAAAAACAGATTAAACATCATTAAAAAAACGGAATTTTTGCAATTAAAACTTATCGGAGATAGAATAATTTTAAAACATTTTTATCTAAAAATAATTATATTTTTAATGAAACGAAAATAACGTTATGTTATTTTCAAAAAAATCGAATACTGTTATTTTATATAAATATTTTTGTAAATCTTTAAAAAAATAATAATTTTTTTTTACTTTTTACTTTCCTAATGTAAAACACTTTCAGGCGAACTTAATGATGCTTTTATGCGTGAAAGAGTTCCATATAAAAGAACATTTGCATGACTGGCGACCGCTGAAAATTTAGCTTGTAAAGGCGAGTTCTTTCGATGTTAAATCAAGCCGTTGTTTAAACGCTTTGGAAACTAGTATTTAAGGGGAAAATATTTAAATTTCTGTTTTACTTCGGTTTTAACCATTATTATATACGTGTGTTATAAAAAATCTAAGAAATTAAAACACATAACAAATAGGAAAGACTCTAGTGTATGACGAACTGTAACTATTTTCATATACAGAGCTATTAATTTCAAAGTAGTCTATCGGATGCCACAGTATCTCTAGAGTAACTCTTCGTTTCTCGACTTAATGGCCCGGAATTCATTAAATTTTACCCATCCCTTCAATTTTTTTTATCATATTAAAACTCTAGGGAAGATGTTGAATATTGTTACCATCATTTATTCTTCGGTGTTTATGTTAGAAATTTCTTTTATCCACCACGCTTCGCAAATATTAATTCTACGAATGAAAATTAAAAATTAGCATTTTAGGTTCGTGTTTTAATTTGAACTGTAATGATAGTTTCGTTTTAATTATCATTACATCGGTTTGTTTATTTTAAATAGAAATAAATTTAATTTATCTTTGGAAACATTACTAATGAAATGCTTTTACGTTTAATTTTCTGTCAATACTTTTTTTTTCCTCCCTCTTCTAATTTTCCTTGATTAAGTAATTAGCGAAAAGTTTAAATTATATAAAAAATAAAAAAAAAACACGATTACGGATTCTCAAAGTTGTTTTCCATTAATGGTTCTTTTTATTTGTTCTTCTTCTGATAGAAGTGCCATTATATTATTATTCCCAATGCTAACGACTAGATATCATTCAGGTAGTGGGAAAAAATGAAGATAAAAAAAAACTGTATAAGAAGTCGAAAATGTTCTTACATCTGAATAAATTTCCTGGTCGTAGTTAAGAATTTTATTTTAGATTTTTCTTTCTCGATTGCATTCGTGCATGAAAGAGCGAGTTCTTTTAACACGTTTCGTTCAAAGCAAACATCGCTTAGTTTTGACTTCATCTTTAAAGGTGTACAAAGCAGATACAACATAAGCTTTTGAACATGGTTGTATCGATTTATCGTAGGTCACGCAGTCATGCAGCAGCTTCCACGTTTTCTCTGCTGTTAGGTACAGTATGTACGTGTTTGATGTCAATACGACTGATGGCGGTCGCTCGACGATACATCATTGGCTTCTTAGAGGTAGTTGTCAAAGGTTCGGCTTTTTTTATATCAGATTTTTGTCACCTCTACAGAAATCACTTTTACTTTTTTAATAATTCATAACGTAATACATAACTAAAGAGCATCGAAAGCCACGAACCAAAGTCATTTCTGCCTCTTTTCGCCAGCATAAAAATAAATATAAAATGAAGTTTGTTTATTAATAAGGTCTGTATATCAGAAAAAACAACAATCTAGCATATTTTGTTATTTAAAAAATTATAAATCTTTTCTCATTTTTTTTTAAATAATCATAAAAATTTGCTTCACAGTTGCAAAATCCGATAGAAAATTAACTGAAAATATTGAATATAGTTATAATCAATGTTTAGATAGTAATGAATAATGATGAACGAAAATGTAAGAAAAAAGAATCACGTGGTAAGCAGTTTAAGTCTCTTCTAACAATAAAGATTCGCATCAGTTAGTCAGACTCTCAACAAGAAAAGATTGCGAGAACAAATGGAGTCGAGGAAACCTATCACTGTCATAGATCTTGGTCAAATACTTACTGTAATTCTTGTCTATATATACATTCTCCTTGATTCTCTTGTCGTCCAGGAAGTCAATCAATATTTACTGACTATTCACGACTTCACAAAGGGATATTGTAAAACATGTGAACATTGATAAGGTGCGAGAGAGAGAGAGAGAGGAAAAAAAGAAAATTAGAAAACATGATTCAGTCTTCTTATCTGGTTGTTTTGTATTGAATAAGTTTTGACCATGTAGCTAATCAAAATCAGTAAGTGTAGTGAGTCATTATCAATACTCTCTGTCATCATAAATATCGGTAAACTATACTGGAAACAGAAATTTATTCCTTTTGGTGTTTCGTCGCTCTGAAAAATTCTATAAATCTATAATAGTTTAGGATTTTATACAAAACATCTCACAGATTTGTTCAACAGTTTCATAGACGTAAGATTTATGCTTTTTTCAGATACGCTATAAGAAAATAATAATATTAACATTTAATAATGAATTATTGTAGATTGAATAGTTAGCTACTATTTTTGATACACTTTGTCTACTAATCTGTTTATAAATCAGTTCATATTGTTCCATGTCTAAGTGTAAATGCTATTTCAGTTAAATTACTCATCACCGAAGATAAAGCTCTGGAGATGATTTCATTTAATAATCTAAAAGGTTTCCATTTTGAGTTAAATCCTGTAAAGTAGGATGAAAGATTAGAGACTGTCTTTAAAATTTTAAATGAACTGCTAATTTTAATAGGCAAGTTAACGCCATTGGAACTGATGAGAAGGTTGATTTAATAAAATTTGAACCTCGGGGTAGTTACCATCCTTCTATGCGATTTTTTTAAAGTATACATATCAGTTTTTTCCAACTTCAACAGGTATTAAAGGAAGAAGAAAGAATTTCGGCCACGCTACTTAAGAAAACGAAACGGTTTAACAGAATAAAACGTTTAAACCCCGAAGGAAAGATTAGGTTTTTTTACCGAAATTTTTAACAAAATTATTTAGCGTTAAAAATAAAAAAAAAGTACACGAAAGATTAAGTTGATAAAAATTACAGTTAATGTGAAATTTTATCGTTTTTTGCTATCTGAAAGTAAATCATCCTAAAAATCATTTTTATCTGTTATCAATAAATTTGCACTTTTCCCTTAAATTTTAATCTAAAAATAAAAAAATAACTCGAATTATATTTGTAAACAAAAATTTTCGTATTAAATTACACGGATTACTTTTTTTAATTACGTTAAATTTAACGTAGCCTGATAGGATAGGATAACATCGCTCATTGCGGATCTTAATCCAAAAATTAATTGATTTTGTTTCTTTTTATATATTTTATTTCTAAAAACGATAAATTTTTTATTTACCTACTGACGGATCTTATGGACTGAAAGGGGTTAAAGCTATAAACCGACAAGAAAAGAGATTCGGAGTTCAAATAAATCGTAAATCCACGTCGAAGATATGAAGTGTTCTTATACTATGAATGTTGAGAAAATTTCCGCTTTTTTCGGAAAAATATATATATATATATATATATATTCTTTCCATAGTTTCAGTCACGAGTATTGTAACATTCTCGGAAAACAACCGATTGTAGATTACTCAGACTGCAGAAAATATTGGAACTCGAAAATAGATTTTCATTCTATTTCCTGTCATAAAGTACTGACCAGTCGAAAAAATCTTTGCTAGATATTTTCACATTTATCCCAAACAATATTATTCAGAATTGTTGAGACATAACAGAAGCCGGCACTATATCACCTTTTTTTTTTAAATTTCGGGAAATGAAAGTTGTTTGAATGATAAATTTTTGAAGGGATTATTTTATTTTGAATTTTAAACGGTGATTCGATATTCTAAGCAAGTGTTTTTGGATATTAAATAAGGCTAAGTGATTTAAACTGAGATGGAAGTAGAATGGTTTCCATCAAAAATCTGTTATTATTCCTACGAATTTTTCACCGATTCTAAAGCTTTGTTTTTCGTATCGATTCCAAGCATAAAATTGACTTTTCGAACGTAAAATAATTAATTAAACTTGTATCCGGTGCGTAATTAAATTGAAGTTGTATATAAATGCGATTTTTAATGCAGTTTTTAAACTTTGATTACTGTCTAAATTACAGTTCGACATTTGTAACCATTTTAGAAAGATTAGAAAAGTTTTTAATTTAATAACATAAAAATATGATAAAGATTTTAAATTATATTAAACACTGTTTGAAAAATGAACAAATTGTTCATTTTTCAAACAAATTATTTGTATAAACAATTTGTTTGAAAAATGTATATATTGTTTGTTTAATTGTTTCTACAAACAATATCCATAAATAAAAGCATCAATTACAAAATAGAATTAAAATGTTAATTGCATAATAATAAAATAAGTAAATAAAGATATATAAAGCTGTTATAAGACTTTATGATTACTTATGCGTATCTCAATAACCATAAAATCACATAATGGCTTTTTCTTTTATAACTATATATATATAAAATAAAAAGATCAGTTATCTTATACTGTTTATTTTGTGAAACTTATCAGATAGCTCAAGATACTTGATTGCATCAAATACCATCTATCCTAAGAAAATAAATAAATATTACCTTATATTTGCAATGTATATTTTACATGTTGTATAGTGGACCCCAATACAATGTGGGAGATACATTGTGTTATACAAACCACATAATTGACTATGAATGTAGTGTTTAATTTCTGATGGCAGTGTGAGAATGATATGATGTTTTTCCATGAGCTTGAGAGCTTAGATGCCTCTAAACAAGTCTCTGAGTTTCAGTACTGATTGTCTATTGCTAAAGAGGTGTGGGCAAGTTTCACATATAATTTTATTGTGTTCAAACTGTTAATTAAGTTGCTCTAAAACTTAAATATTTTAAACAACAAAAGCTGCATAACTTGTGATTTTTTTATAAATAATTACTGAAAATTTCAATTGAATTTCTTCCTTCATGACTTATTTTCTTCAGAGGACATGTTGCTATCTAAAAATATCAATTATTTTGTTGGATGATTAAAATTTTATATAAAAAAATGTTTTCTTTGGTCTCTTATATGTAATGAAATATTGTAAAAAAATAAAATTAAAAAAAAATGCTTACACTATTAGAAAGAGAGCAAAAACTGCAATAAATCCTGAAAATTTCAAAAGCTTTTTTTTTTCTAAAATTAAGTAATATTTCATAATTTTAATTTTTATATATTTTTGCATATTAATTAGGTTTAATTTAAAAAAAATAGCAAGTATCCAAGGGATTAAATAATTTTTAAACATTAATATGTTTATAGTAAAACGACTTAGTGGAGATCATTTATCAAGAGCAATTGGTAGGATTGCAGGCAAAGGAGGAAAAACTAAATATACTATTGAAAATGTTACCAAAACAAGAATAGTTCTTGCTGAGAGGTATTTATCTATTTATTTTAAAATACTGTATAATAAATTGTTATAACATCAAAAAAATTTTTTTAACTATTTTTATTTCAGTCATATTCACATTTTGGGATCATATCAAAATATTCGAGTTGCTAGAACGGCAATCTGTAATTTAATATTAGGTAAATATATTTCTCTCACAAATTTCTCAAATTGCATTAATGTTGATAATTATAATGGCTCACTGTGAAAACAATCTACAAAGTTTCATAAAAAGTTTTTTCACTGCTCAAATGATAAACATTATTTATTAATAGTGAATAATTAACTACCAGAAGAAGAAAAAGTTTTCATTTAAAGTTTTATTTTTTTTAATATTAGTTGATTGAATAGTTTAGTCATCCCATTATATTTTAATAATAATTCAATCTAATCATTTTATTTAAGATTAAAATCTTTTATAACTGATCAAATTTGAATCATTTATATAATTATTATAATGCTTAAATTATTAAAAATAGACAGAAGTTGGATTTTCTTTTTTTCCTCTCTCCTTATTGAGTATTGCCAACCTTTCCAAGAGGATATGGTCATGATGATGATCTCTATTTCAAAATAGATTATATTTAGTCAAAACATTTTTTTATTGTGATTTTTTTATGTTTAATATGATTAAAAAGAATTCATATGTTTTGTATTTCATAATATATGAATATATGAAATATAAAATATATAAGTTTCGGCCTGACTCCTTCGCAGGGTGTGCAGCTTGTGGAAGGGCTTGTTTCGCCCCGCCAGTTAGTACTCTTACTGAGTGGAAAGTGGCGTCATCTGTTGACAAAAAACAAACGTTACTGTGAATACCATCTTCTCGATTTATTTCCGATTCTAAGAAGTTAATGTATTTTTAAAAATAAAACGTTGATTTTTAATCATATTTTAGACTTTATACATTCGAAATATTTATAATAGAAATTTAATAACAATTTCTTTCCGAATTGTTAAACAATAATGAAACCTGTGTTCGTATAATTACTGTATATTCTATTTTCAAGCTTCAGAAAACAACGTATAATATATTAATATAATTTTATTGAAAATTTATATTTGTACAAACTGAAGTTATATATCAAAATATATTAATGATTTAAATAAAAATGAAAGCATTTCAAAATAACTAATATACGGTACGTTTACTAAGCCTAAGTGGATGAGTTCTCTCTCACAACAGAAAATACGTTATATAATATAAATTCCAATCTACATTAAATACCTTTTATAAATAATTAACGCTAACTTCGATCCACGAGTTACGATCAAATGTCTTAAAAAAACAAGATGGCTACTAGAAACCAACGCTGCTTATGGGAAACATAATCCGTGATATTACTACGTAATATTATTATTCAATATAGTTCTATATTTTAAAATAACAAACTAGCCTTTATTATTTATATGATTTTGGAAATATTAATACTGGTCAATGTCCTGAAAAATTATAAAATTTTTACATTCAATAAAAAAATACACTAAATCGCCTAACTGACGAGGCGCTGTGGTACTGAAATTTCCGTTTTAGCTAAATGTCCCATCTGTATTAGTAATCTGTGATGTATATAATTCTATTCTTAAATAAACAAATATTGTAAAAATTTAATAGAGTCATAATTAAATATCTAACCTCTATTACAGAGTGATCGAAAATTCTACCACCCAACTTCAGAAGTTGATAAAACGAGGCAAGAAAAGCAATTTTTCTCTTCTATTTACCCTCGGATCCTCCAGGATGATAAGTTTAAAATCACTCTGGAGGATCGAAGTTCAAATCCGGGGCGTAGATTTTGAGCTACTCGTCTTAGAAGTTTGACTTGAAAGCAATCCGTGCTGGCCGAATTGTTCCTCACCTCCGCTGTGGGAGGAAGGGATTGGCTAATTCTCTAATTTTCATTAGCGAATTAGCCAATTATCGACAAAAATTAAGATCTCAACATTAGGTCTGTGTTAGTGTTTCGGCTTGAATTCTTGGCGACTTTTTGATCGACCTTCATGTATTGCCTTCCCGCCACCTAATAGTGTTTTCTTTAAAAATGTATTTCCGGAGTTATTGGAGGATATTCTATTATCACTGTGAGTCGGAATCTAGTTTCAATATAATGAGACTGCAGCACTTTTGAGCCACGATGTTTAGGACTTCCTAACAATCGCAATTTCGGTCATCGGTGGAGGGCTCGTAGCCTAGCCACCGAGATCATTAGATATGATGCACTTGGACTTTCTGTAAAATCATCTTAAAAAATCTAATGTACGATACTGCGGAGTTGATACAGGATCTCATTGTGCGTATTGTTCATTGTGCCGACATCGTATGAAAAACACCATACGATGAAATTTTGAAAGCAGTACCGCACAATGAAACCCACCGACGCATCGTCTGTGAGGCTGTCAGTGACAGGAATTTCGAGCAGCGATTGTAAGCCTGTACGTAGGGCCTTGTTAATAAATAAATTAATTAATCATAAATTATTTTGTTCGCTGTTTCCTACTGGACAGAAGAAACCCTCCAATACAGATTGCTTTCAAATCAAAATTCTAAAATATGTAACTCAAAATCTTCGATCCGGAGAGGGTATATTGTGGGGGGAAGTTCTTATCCCTTTCTATCACCCTCTGAAGTTTGGCGGTAGAGTTTTCGATCACCCTGTATATCTTTGTAGTAGAATAAAATCTGAGACAAATCGATAGTTTCTTCTTCTGAAAATGTATTTTGTACTTGTAGATCAGGGATTCCCAACCTTTTTCTAGCATCGACCCCTTTTAAAAGAATGATTTTCTTCATCGACCCCCTTACATTTTTCTTTATAATATAAAGCATAGAACATAATCATAATACAAATAATTACACATAACCTAAAGATAACAATTTAGATTAAGAATATGAACAAAAGTTTTAAAGAAATGGTTTATTAATTTATTATTTTTTGCACTATTATCATTTTTAATTTTACATGTATAAACAAGTTTTCAGAAACAAAATCACAGATTCCAATTGCGCAACTGTTCGATATTAATTAATGTGATGGCTGAGCTTGATGTATTGATGAAATTTTTTAAATATTTGGCATAAAATTTCTTAACTTAATTCTTAAATCATATCGTTCAAAAATATTCAACCTGTTTCTCGTATTCCGTAGTAAATTATTGACTTGACTAAAGCCTGCTTCCATTAGGTAAGAAGAGGGAAAGAAACAATATAACACAACCTGTTATTACAGATTTTTCCAAAACAGTTATATCAGCAAGTCTACCATGGCTTGAATTAAATGGCTGGCGTTTAATTTTATTCAGCAAAGCAATGTTGCTTTAAAGTTTAAAATCGTTTGTTGGGACCATAGCGAAGATTTAAAAAATTTAAATAAAATCGCCGCTGTAAATGAATATCTCTAGGTACAGTACATGGTAAAGGCAGACACATACTTCTCAGAAGCACTACGATAGATAACTGATTCTCATCACGCTAGTGTTGCCAAATATTAGTGTACCTATAATTGACATACTTTTAAAAAATCTCTAAAATATATCAAAAATTGCTAAATTTCGTTTCTGTTACTGTCCCAATTAAGGGTTTAAATTATTAGTTTGGTTTCCGTTCTTTGAGATTTGGCCCAAAAAGCGGCTGTCCCAATTAACCGGTGCCTCAATTAAGCGGAATCTACTGTATATATTTTTAAAGAAGAATCCTTATTATCCTATGGTTAAATCAAATTTCCATGATAGATAGTTACAGAATGTTAATTATTACGAATTTATTACGATATACAGATCGGCTTCCTATCGATCAACAAAGGATCGGTTCTATATCGATACAGATCAATAGAAGAAAAGAAATATTGGTCATATTCGATGGTTTAACCCATGGGATAATGAAGGATGAAGTAAGAAATAAAAAGGAAAAGCACGCGAAAGCAGTAAAGATTCCAGTGAGGAGACGTGTTACATGCCACTAGAGAAACATATCAACAAATCAATAACGCTCCGCAATCGATGAATCTATAATAACATGAGAAATAACGCGTCTATATTATAGATAGGCTGCGGCGAGGTGCGACGCGAAGCGAACATTGTAAGGTTTTCTTTCATTTTTCTTCGCGTCATCAGGCTGCACGGCCATAAATCTATTTTTAAATCATCCAATTAAACTGAATATGTAAATTGACAAATATATTATTACATTATATCCTATGTTGCCAGGTTAGCGATATTATCGCTAGATTTAGCGACTTTTCTCCGATTATGCCACAAATTTAGCGACTCATAATATTTTGCGTCCTATGCTAGCGGCAAGAATTTTATTTAGCAATTTTTAAAGCGATATTTTAGATATTTTAGTGACTTTTTTAATTTTTTGATTTTCCCACCAGATACTTTGTTTTTCCCACGAGAATGATGTTACTGGAATGCAGTCTGGAAACAGAAACGGAAGAGCTTATCCACTGAGACTCGAAGGAACAGTCGGGGGGGGCAATTTCGTGAGGATTTTGCCACGTCAATCTTCGTTCCCATAAAGCAGATTTACTAAAGCATGGGAAAACAGCCAAGCACAAGGAAGCCGAAAAAATACTAGGAATTCCAATAGTTTATTAATGTATCCCATATAAAAATATAACCAATTTTTTTCATTATAATGGAAGGTAACTGAAACAAATATTTTCTTTGAGTATGGTTCTTGAAGAAGATTTCGATGCGAAATATTGAGACTATGTTCGTGACAGAGGCATGGACCTAAACTGAAATTATTTACTGAAAATATACCAAAAAGTATAGATTAGTTCCTATCATGGAGATATTTCTAAATAATATAAAGTTTTACTTATATGATTTGAATATGGCTCCATATTAACTATTGAATTTCATGGTATGAAGCCACACTGAAGTACAAAGAGCCGTATGTGGCTCGTGAGCCTCAATTTGGCCACCATTGATATATACCCTTAGAAACAACAGTGGATAATTGAATAAATTTAAAGTTAACATTTGTATATAATTTAATAAATTTATTTGATTATTGCCCTTATTAATGATAATCCAAAATTTAACTAAAATAATACAGTCATCCATAGTTTAATTTGAACCATATTTAAATAAAAAAATAATTTAAATATTAATACACTTGCCTGAAACTATCAAAAAAATTTATTTTACTATTAATTTAAGCAGCATATTTGCAAAATATATAACGAATATAATTTCGATGAAAGTTACGAAGACATAAATCAAAATAAAGTTTATTAATGTATCCCATATAAAAATATAACCAATTTTTTTCTTTATAATGGAAGGTAACTGAAACAAATATTTTCTTTGAGTATGGTTCTTGAAGAAGATTTCGATGCGAAATATTGAGACTATGTTCGTGACAGAGGCATGGACCTAAACTGAAATTATTTACTGAAAATATACCAAAAAGTATAGATTAGTTCCTATCATGGAGATATTTCTAAATAATATAAAGTTTTACTTATATAGTTCCTATCATGGAGATATTTCTAAATAATATAAAGTTTTACTGATAAAAATATATGATTTATTTGCAATTTTTTAATGAGTTAAAAAATTCTATAGATGAGCCTTTTCATTCAGAAAAAATTAGTATTCTTTCTTGAAAAGAGCTCATCTTGAATATTATAAGCTTTGAGCCGTTTTTCAAAGAAGTATTTATAAAGAGCGAACATTATGCCCAACAGAAAGCTTATAATATTTTTCATGTTTTATTTTATGTATAAAATGTTATTATTTATGTTGAAAAGTGCTATTATTCAAACAAATAAATACCCATTCAAACACTCAAACAAACAACAAGAAGAAAGAAAACGTAAGAAACAGAAAGGAAAGAAAGTTAATAACTTCAATCGGAAATATAATAACAGTGAACGAACCCATAAAAAAATTGGTGTCTCCAAAGAATTAGAAGAAAAAGAAAACTAGAAAACTATGGGAAGTTAAAAGTAGAGAAAACCCAAACAGCACAAGGGGAGTGATATCATTCTACTGCTGATAAGACAAATACATAAAGCAGAATTGAAACTAGGACACAGGATATCGCAGACGACGAGAAAGATAAAAGAAATAAAAGAGACTAATAACACAGACAATAGTTAAACAAGATAACTAACCAAAAACAAAAAAACGAATAAAACACTACAAGCAAAATAACAGAACAACAAGAAGAAAGAAAACGTAAGAAACAGAAAGGAAAGAAAGTTAATAACTTCAATCGGAAATATAATAACAGTGAACGAACCCATAAAAAAATTGGTGTCTCCAAAGAATTAGAAGAAAAAGAAAACTAGAAAACTATGGGAAGTTAAAAGTAGAGAAAACCCAAACAGCACAAGGGGAGTGATATCATTCTACTGCTGATAAGACAAATACATAAAGCAGAATTGAAACTAGGACACAGGATATCGCAGAGGACGAGAAAGATAAAAGAAATAAAAGAGACTAATAACACAGACAATAGCTAAACAAGATAACTAACCAAAAACAAAAAAACGAATAAAACACTACAAGCAAAATAACAGTAAAAATCCTAAATTCCTGGAGCTAAAAAAACTGAAAAAAGCTCCCCTGGAACAAAAAACAACAATTAAAGGACCAGCCAGGATGAAGAAACCAAAAATTTAAATCCAATATCAACTAAATTAAGATGCTAGATCGAAACAAGAATTTCCCTAGGAACTGAAATAGAAACAAAACTGGAAACAAGCCAACAATTAAACAAGGAATAAGGAAACAAATCAAAGTAAACTAAATTATCTAACTAGGAACAAATAAATGAGCTGCCTCTAATAAGTACGTACAGAAAAAAAAGAGAAACAGGACCTCAACAAAGGAGCCAAAAATTATAAGCCAAGTAATGTTAATTAATTTATCTGTAAAATGGTATAGCATTCCTCCTTCAATAGGAAAAATAAATTACAACCATGTAGTATATGATTAATATTATTAGCTTCATCACTATTGTAGTAACATTCATTATCGGCTGTAATTTTAAATCTATATAAATAGTGGCTAGCCAGGGGGTGCAAAGGAAGAATTGCATTCCCTTTACTATATCCATTTGTTCAGTGATTTCATGTAATTATTATTTATGTAATAGATTCGAGTGGTATAAACTAATCATATTCAATAAAATATATAACATAATTATATATATTTTTGAGTTGCAGTTTTGTTCAAATATCATCCGTTATTTCTTAAACTCTTTTAATTGCATTCCCCCTTGCTAAATTTCTGGCTGAGCCACTACATATAAATAAATGTTTAATTTACATTAACCGATTAGAAATTCAGTTAAGATGTGATTTAAATTACTTAATTAACTTTTAATCTATTAAATATATATGAGAAAAATTGATAAGTAATTTGGCTTATTATTATCCATAAATCGAGATTTTTGTCTTAGAATATGCGGTATAAAACCCTTTAGAAGGGGAAGACCCATCATAGTTAAATTTAAACATATGAGGCTAGAATATCCTCCAATTCATTCCTAGCACAGTCAAGTGTCCTTTAATTCAACAAAATTAATTTTTCCATTGAACAAGGCAAAGTTTGAAGTTTATGGTTTTGATATTATTTATATTTCATTTTAATTAATTGAGCGAAATAAATCGTTTCTGGTTTTACTTTTAGATACAATGTCAAAACTAAACTAGATCAGTTATAAAGCTGCTGAGAGTCACATCTATGACTTTTATGCACTAATTTCGAACATTTCTTCCAATCATGTTCTCGTTAGCTCAATAGATAGTCCTTGATGTATAACGGTATGGTTCGAGCCCCGCAATCGTAAGTGGGATTTGTTCGGAAGTTCAAATGCCCAAAATTTATTAATTTTTTACGACTAGTGTTTACTGGGACACTATAAATATAAAGAACTGAAAGCTGTGAAAATCAAACACAAAAAGAGAACACTTTCCGTATATCCTATCATTGGAAGGGATTCGAACCCATTGAATTGTATTGACTAATCACAGAATTTACTGATTGAATCACCTTCGTATGTACGAAAAGTCGTAAGTCGAGGCGATGATATAAAGAACAAATCAACATAAATAACATACCAAAGTAAACAATATAATAATTTCAGAAGAAAACTGTTTTATTGTTATAAAACTGTTACCCTTTCCTTCAGAACACGTAATTTTAATAATAATCACTATAATTATTTTATTATAAAAACTTAAACATAAATTTGATTTAAACTTAATGGTAATTATGACTTATAATTATAACTTAATAACTTATGACTATTTTTTTACCTTTTATTGAAATAATATTTCCATTAGGAGTTCGTTAAATTGCAGATTTTTCTTATAAGATAACTAACTTTTTCTTTAACAGGTAAATTATTCGTAATTATGAATAGTGTACAGTACCTGACTTTATCAAAAACTTTATGCTTTTGATGTCAAAAACATATATTTAAATAATGTTTTTGACATCAAAAGCATTATATTTAAATAATGACATCAAAAACATTATTTAATTTTCCTTTTACATATAATTAAATTAATGTTTATTTAATTTAAATTTCCTTTAATTTTTAATTAAATTAAATATCCTTTTTTAAATATAATTTAATTAATGCCTTTTGATGTCAAAAACATCATATTTAAATAATGTTTTTGACATCAAAAACATTATTTAAATACAAAGTGATATTAAAGATTCAAGTTCATAAAATAAGCCAAGATGCTGTAATTTAATTCTTTGAAGAAAATAATTATAAAAAATTTCAAAAAGGTAAGCATTTTATCAGGTTAATTAGCTCATTTTTAACTTCCACAAATGTAGCATAACGAGTCTACAGTTGCATTTTTTAAATAATAATTTTTTAGCATGGCCATACTTATCCACAAGCGCTTGAGGCGACAGTCTGGGTCCCGCATGTATAGGGGGACCCTAAAGTTAAATTTTACAAAAACATTTTAAGAACTTATGAATTTTACTTCAAAAAATTACAATAATGAATATCAAGCACTTAAATACAATAGATTATATAAATAAAAATGGAAACAATTTTTGCCTTCATTGAGTTCCAACTAGCAATATACTATAACTTTTAACCGAGTGTTAATTTTTCTTGCAGATATCAAGCCAGGGCAATAGAATTGTTTTTAAACATAAAATATAGTATATATCTCCACTACCTGTTAGCAATACTTTACCCAGGCCCTAGTAATTGCATTTATATAATGCATGCAAATTTTTAAATTCTTACTTTGGTTGAGGCCCTGAGAAGGGTATGAATGGTGTGAAAATTTATATTCTCCGCTCTATTTGATAAGGACACAATCAACAATTTGGCATTTAACTCTGAATTGGAGAAGGAAAACCTGTTTATTATGCTTAACCCATTAACCCATCAAAAATTTGTTCTTTACATTCTCTGTACTCTGCATCTCTACAGAATTAATTGCAAACGAGATTGAATGTCTACAAACACTCCAAACCATCCAACCATGTTTTAATACTAACTTTCCAATGGAAAACTGGCAGTTGATCAAACTTGGATAAAATTTAATATTTCTAAAGTTTAAAAGAAAATAAAATTATCGAAGATCCAACAGTAAAAGTGGAATAATAATGGGCATGAATTTTTTCTTCGACTGCAATCAAGTAACCATTAAAAAGCTTAAATGAACATTAATGTTATTTAATGGGCGATTATCTTTAGATATGGAGCATTACCAACGAGTGATGAGTAAGTAATGAGAACAATTGCATTGATTATTTGAAATATTTTTGTAATGGATCCATTTGTGTTCCATTAACTAAAGAAATATCCTAAATATGAAAAAGGAATTATGATAGTACGGTATTTAGTTAAATTGAAAATCATATTAATTAATTTTTACTAATATGATACATTAATAAAAACTATACTAATAATTTTTACTAATAACAAACTCTATGCACCTAGATTGCTATGAAACGTAAACGAAACCTAAAATATAATTCATTTAATTTTTCTGAATAAGAGACTTATTCTTATATTTTAGGAGCCGGAACTAAAATAAAAATAATGTTTAAAATAACAATATGGCAAGTAATTGTATTCGACTGGACTTTCAATGCATGTTACAAAGTTATTTTATACATACTTTCAGGAATTTCATCAGGAAATGTAAGTGTTGGTCCAGTGAAAATCGGTTAGATATGGTACAGTTCTTCACCCAGAAAGATCCTTTCGCACGATGAAATGCTGATGAAACCAATTTTGGCTTACGTCAATCTCTTGCTAATTCCAAAAGTTTGCCTTGAAGTGTTGTTGGTGGCTCTTATCGTGTTGACACTTGTTTGATGTCTGTGTCATCGCATAAAAATGGAAAGAAATCGATATTCTCTGGGATCCGGGCTCTAATGTTTGAGTTTTTTTTTTAAGTTAACTGTAAAAGCAAACTAATTCACTGGAAGTTATTTAAAATTTATGAAATAGGCAAATCGTTTATGAAGTAGACAACTAATTTTCTAATATTAGCAATTTCTTTTGATTAGCATCATTCCTAAATGCCTAATTATCTCTGTTTCTATATAACCTCGTTGATAAATAGAGAGATTTCTTCAGTTTACCTTATATTCTCTCTATATAAAAATGCTCGAAAAAAACTAAATCCCAATTTAAAATCAGTAATTCTTGTTTTAAATAGCAAAAATAAAACTTGAGAAAATCCAACAAAAATTTCTCCAATAATCTTTACACCTTATATTCTCTCTATATAAAAATGCTCGAAAAAAACGAAATCCCAATTTAAAATCAGTAATTCTTGTTTTAATTAGCAAAAATAAAACTTGAGAAAATCCAACAAAAATTTCTCCAATAATCTTTATGTTTACTGATATATGATAATGATTGAGTATCATTTATAAATTTTAAGATAAATGCATTGAAATCATTCAGAAATCATAAATAAAGCAACGTTACTCCAGGCGAAGAAAATTGCATCATTTTTTATTAATTTAATTTGATTATCTCTTTTATCCAATGCTGCGGAAGATTAAAAGATTACAGAATAGTGACTATTCACCCTAGACATCGACAATCGCAATAGTGAAGTGATGAAAAATTATTCTCACCTCACAACAGATAACATCATTTATGTGACGCAAAACCATTAAAATTAGATTTTTCCCATCACTCGTACCAGGAATTGTCAGGTAATTTAATCGAAATCGATTTAACGTTTTTTTTTTAGAAAATTAAACTGCCAACAGCAACTATCTATTTTTTGCACATAAACTTATTTATAACTCAAAATTAAATAGTAAAATTTTGATTTCATTATAGATCACTTTTTTAATTTAATGACGAATTAATTTTTGTAATAATTCTAGATGTGTAGAAGATTAGTTTTTCTGGAAGATAATTTTATAAATTCTGATTCAGACTTTATTTTTTAATCCTTGTTTAAATGAACCAGATAATTTAACTTAAATCCATTGATTAAAATTACATAGTCGAAATATTTTTCCTATAAAAATATTAATATATTAAATTTTAAAACATTAACCGGAAGATATAATTGTATATCCAAATGCAAAATATTTAACGTTTTAATCAAAATTTTCTATAGAAAAATAAAATATTATCTTCTAAGAATCGAAATAAATAACAATTTCTCTAGTTGGTGACAATAAATAAAACCAAAAAATGATTTAATTCATAACCACTGCTCTTAAATTCTAAATCATTACAAAACGATCCTGATCACTACTAGATACGACCCTAATAATTATAAAACTTATCAGAGTCAGATGTGGTGGTGATGTTCAAATTATTTAACAACCGGTTCGCTTAAATTTGATGTCAAAGTCTCTTCAAGAAATTTACAAAATATTTTTATATACGTTTAATTAAGAATTATAGAAGAACAATATTAACAAAATTACATAAATTAAAGAACATAAATAACGATAATATCACGAATAAAATGTTAGCAATTACAAAACAGAGCGATTACTGATTTATTCTAATAATTTCTAGATCATTTTCTGATTATTGCAAGGTATAAATGGAACTTTTTCTTTCACTTGCCAAATGGTGTCCTTTCCTCAGCCATTCTTTGACATAAGGAACTGCATCAAATTCTTCTACAGATATTCGTGAAAAAATCTAACAACAGGTACGGTCGGACCTGTGCGAACCGGTTGAATAATACTATTTGTGGTATTTATATGCAGGCACAGGAAGTGCGATAGAAGTTAAATTTGGCAAAAAAAATTTTAATTAATTTTGGGCGGAAATCTAACAACAGGTACGGTCGAACCTGTGCGAACCGGTTGAATAATACTATTTGTGGTATCTATATGCAGGCACAGGAAGTGCGATAGAAGTTAAATTTGGCAAAAAAAATTTTAATTAATATTTGATATAAAATAGTTAATTGCTATATTTTTAAATCAAAATTATTGTTCTATTATAATTAATTGTTATATTTTAATATTTAATTCATATTTGAAATTTTTCATTTTTAAATTCGGCACAGATTTATTTTTATATAATCAAATATAAATAATTAAATTAGTCATTAATAGTAAAGTATTTTAATTAAGTTTTATTTTTTAAATTTTTTAATAAAGGAAGTATTTTCAAACATTTGTTGGATTACCGTTTACGATTAAAGTTAGATTTTAATATTATGATCTTGTCTGTCGTCTTAAGATTTCGATAAATATAATACGGATATTTAATTAAAATTATCTTGATACTCGAATATTTTAAAAAACAAGACATAGAGAATATATTAATTAGGTTATAAACAATTTCATTTAACGTTACAACCACACCAGGAAGTAGAAAATTCAAGTTCATATCATCATTGCGCATATCTTTTTCATTGCAGGAAAGAAATTTTATTAGATATACACGCTCGATTATGGAGTATTAAATAAATATTAATTACCATCATTATATATCCCTATTAATTATACGTTCGAAATAACACATATCTTTTTCATTGCAGGAAAGAAATTTTATTCGATATACACGCTCGATTATGGAGGATTAAATAAATATTAATTACCATCATTATATATCCCTATTAATTATACGTTTGAAATAAATAAATCAGCTCATTCTTGATAAAGTTATTTTTCCAACGACTATTAGTTATTAACCATACATTGGCAACGTTCCATTGATACAATTTAGTGACCTAATTATCTTTATCTCTACTTCATCCGGATGAATCTATTTTTCACTGAGTAGAAAATATATATGGCCTAATGATCTGATAAAAAATAATCAGCCGAAAATAATTATTTGAGAACTGATTTATAAACTAAGATATTCTATTTTTAATTACGGTATTTTAATATTTATTAAATATAAAGAAATGCGATTGAGATGCCTTAGAAAAGAATTAAGAAACTTCTTATAAGAAATTGGATAAGACATAAAGCCACACTAAATTCTTATAAGAAATTGGTTAAGACATAAAACCACACTAAATTGGATCTCTGATATTATCCTGATCTCCTTTATAAAGGGGATCAGGATAATATCAGAGATCCAGTCTTGTATAAAAATGATTCTAAACTGATTTCTCTGATATCAAATTAATATTGATGATTTTCATTTTTATTGATTGATATTTTATTGATTGCCACGCAACAATATTTTAATATTCGAATTATATTAATGAAAAATGAAATTATAACATTATTTGCTGTATAAAAATATTGGAAACCGTTATATTTATTTTTATTATATACAGTGTGTTTCTTGCCATCCGTACCATCCTTTTTTCTCAGAAAAGAGATGAGATAGGAAGTAGAAGAAAAATTTTTACTACCAAAGTAATCCAAAGAATCGAATGGGCATGATAAAAATTTTGTGGCCCCTCGGAAATAGGGACACAAGGGATCAACTTTGAAATCTCCAAGAGAAACATATGCCGATTTTGGCATAATTGGATAGAACTGTAAAAAACAAACTTTTTTAATATCACTTACGGATTGTGAGATATCACAAAAAAAGATGCTGCCACATATATCGCCGATTAGGCTATTCAAGCAATAAAAAGAAGAAAAATTCGATAGAAGGTATCTGTTTACATTACGGAACATTATTGAAACAGCAAAGAGCAGTATTATGCAGATTTAAGGCCAATTCCGATATTTGGTGATAGTACTCGAACCGCAGGTGCGACAAGTCTTGAATATGACTCCATGCCATCACAATTCGGCATGGAGTCATATTCAAGAACAAGTGTTTCTGGACTTGTTTCAGCCCTTTGTGAGCGCCATGGATGTACACAGATGACTTCTGTCAGATTCTTCTTATTATTATTGCTCGAATAGTCCAATCGGCGGTACATACGGCACCATCTTTTTTTGTGACATGACTTCTGTCAGATTCTTCTTCTTATTATTGCTCGAATAGTCCAATCGGCGGTACATACGGCACCATCTTTTTTTGTGACATCTCACAATTCGTAAGTGATATTAAAAAACTTTCTAAACAAAAGTTGTTTGCTTTTTACAGTTCTATCCAATTATGCCAAAATCGACATATGTTTCCATTGGAGACTTCAAAGTTGACCCCTTGTGCTCCTACTTTCGATGGTCCTACAAAAGTTTTATCATCCCCATTCGATTCATCGGATATACTTTGGTTATCAAAAACTTTTTCCTTCTTCCTATCTCATCGCGTTTTCGAGAAAAAAGGGTGGTACTGGTGGTAAGAAACACCCTATATATATTCTTTAATTGTTAATAATCTACCTGATTCATTTTGTCAACTGAATCATCATCAACATATATTATATTATCCTTCGTTATCTTTATATATATATATAAAGATATTATTATATCAAAGTACATTGTTATGGTTACACTATTATAAAAGATAAGTTTACTAAGAATTCAACGAACATTCTATAGATCCAATCATGTAATTATATACTTTCATTTGTTTAATTTATCAAAAACATACTATATTGAGGAAAACTGAAAAAAATTTTTCAGTTTTCTTAATGTTGATTTATTTTTTTCCCATCTTTTAAATTTTTTTTATACTTTTCAGTCTTGGTACTTTAGTATAATTAATGATTTTCGAACATTTAAATCATAAATAATTCTGCAAAAAATTATATTAAATTATTGTATAATAAAATTTATGCGATTGAGATCTAATCTTTGTTTTCTTGTTTATGAATTATTGATTATTTTCATTTATATTTAAATATTTAAAAAAAAATTATAATTTTGCAAGGTTCCAATTTATTTATCTGGAAGTTTGATTCAAATTTTTATAAAATTATTTAATATCATAATCAAAGTTAATGAAATATTGAATATTCTCTTATATTTATAAACAGTTCTCAAGATTTAATTTTAGATTATTATATGATTATAGGAAGTTTTTCCTTAATTTATCTTTGATATTAGTAATTCCGAAATGATATTTATTATTTAATTTACATAGATTTTGATGTTTTATAAATTCGAACTTTTTATAATTATCTTCTACTCATTCTGCATAATGTTAAAGCGAGTTTAAAACATGAAAATACATATTTGATGTGCTAAAATCATAATAAACATGCTGTTATGTTTACAGATGTATTAAGAAATTTATAGAATTTCCTCATAAACAATATTCGTTTATTATTGCATTTACTCTCATGTGACAGTTTTATTCAGAAATAAAAAACTCCATAAAAATTTATTTATTCAAAATTTAATATAATTATTATTATGTTAATTACCATTACATTAACAAAAATGATATCTAGAAAATTGGAAATTTATATAATTTTCATAATAAATTTAATGAAAATTTAATTAATGTGTAGATTTTGTTGAATTTATATTTAACAAGTTGATAAAATATACAGGAACTCCTCTAGTTACCAACATTCCTACTTACAACGTGAAATTTCATTTTTAAATTTCACGAAATTTCAAAAACTCTTCGATTATTTTAAACTATTTAACAAGTTGATATAATATACAGGAACTCCTCTAGTTACCAACATTCCTACTTATCAACGTGAAATTTCATTTTTAAATTTCACGAAATTTCAAAAACTCTTCGATTATTTTAAACAATATGAAAACAGATTGCTTTAGCAACCAATATTATGTAAAATTACACAGATTTTTATCATATTACGGCAATATTTCAAGATGACAACGATTACGCGAAAACACTCTCGCTTTATAATCAGAACTTTTTGTTCAAATCTGTGAAATAAGAAACTTCTACTTGGTACAATTGTGAAATATACTACAAAACAGAGCATATAAAATTATTTCAGTATTTTCGATGCCATATAACAACAGTTTTCTGAGTTACGAACAAAACATGCGTACGAATTATAATCCTAACTAGAGGGATTAGTGTATTAAAAAAAAGACAGATATTTAGCAAAATAAAAAAAAAACTATAATATAAATTATTTTCCTCATT
This sequence comes from Olivierus martensii, assembly GCA_000484575.1. Taxonomy (NCBI): domain Eukaryota; kingdom Metazoa; phylum Arthropoda; class Arachnida; order Scorpiones; family Buthidae; genus Olivierus; species Olivierus martensii. The sequence continues at coordinate 26,403 of AYEL01061965.1, forward strand.
CATTTTATTTTTATTCATATAATAAACCATTAATCATTTCATTAACTATCATCGAATACAAGTCTTTTAAAATTGCATAAAAAACGATGTTGCGTGAGACTTTAAACTAATGAAAAATTTGCACGCAATGTGCAGATAAAAGAGTTTTATTTTTTCTTAGTAATATATTATATCTGTGTTAACTTACTATAAACAGATTTTTTGTTATGCCTATTTAATAATAATAAAAGTGTATCATTAACACCTAATAAATTTTATCTCGTTATATTTGAAAATAAGTACAGTATTGTTTCATGTTCTCAAACGTTTTTTTAATTTTCTCATATCTGTCAGTGTACTAAATAAAAATTACAGTATTGTATTAACTTAACTATAATATAAGTATAATAAATTTCCATATATAGTTTTTATATACTTTTTTTTGTAATTAGTTGTGAACACATGTTTATATATTATTAATCTGAATTTTATGAAAACAATTTGAATTATCCGAATTAAACTTGTTTAATAAGTAAAATACATGTATTATAATGATATATTTGTATTTAATATTTTCATTATATTTATTAGAGAGCACATAAATTCGAAATACCAAAACATAAAAATTATTTAAGCAATATTTGAAAATTATTCTTGTATGATGCTAAGGTACCATTAAGACAAGTACTATTTGTGTTTCTTAATCTATTAATACAATTATTAGATTTTAAATAAGTACATCAAAAAAAGTCGATAATAACTCTTTAATTACTTTACATAAAAGAAAGTATAGCTGGTTTATCATTAATTTCAAATTAATTTTCGTTGATACTTATTGTTAAAAGGTAAGGAATTTTCAGGAGTACACACTTTTTTATCATAAGAATTTATATCTGTAATATGGGATATCTATTTTATTCTACTAATAAAGAGATGCCGATCAAAAAACTTTGGTGACTCTGATCTAGATGGTAGATAGCCCTCTTTATTTTTAGCATATTTTCATTTTTCATTAATTTTTCAGATCATCCTTATTTGATGGTAATCCTGCAATATTTTTGGAGAAATATTATAAACTTATGTCTTCCAAATATAAGACTTCAATAACAATAGTATGACCATTAAGTTATGTTTAGATGATGCTTCTTTGCAAGCAATGTTGTATGCAGAATGATGCATGCCTCAATGCGCAACAGACGCATGAGGCATGCAGTTTGTCCTTTCGTATTCATACATAGAAGATATATTGCAGAAAAGAGTTGAGAAGTGTTTTCTTCACACCCCAATCCATAAAACAATGAAAAAATTTGCGAAAAAGTTTAAAAATAATCAAAACAACGAGATGTTGCAAAACATGTGCCTTCTTGCGCCTAGTATTGCAACAGATTTTGAGGTATGCCCTTTTGCATGCCTTCTCGCGCGCCTAGTTACATGCATCTTGTTGCATCAAAAGTAGCCCGTCTAAACGTAACTTTAAAGTAATAATTATGTAATATCAGCATTATATTATCAGCATTTCTTATAGTAAACTTAAAAGTAGTTATGAAATTTGATTAAATCATAATATAGAGCAAGTATTAGTGATCAAGATTATTATATATAAATAATATAAAATTTATATTAAACCAGTTCAATGCAATAATTTAACAATGAAAACATTTGCGAAAAAGTTTAAAAATAATCAAAACAACGAGATGTTGCAACACATGTGCCTTCTTGCGCCTAGTATTGCAACAGATTTTGAGGTATGCCCTTTTGCATGCCTTCTCGCGCGCCTAGTTACATGCATCTTGTTGCATCAAAAGTAGCCCGTCTAAACGTAACTTTAAAGTAATAATTATGTAATATCAGCATTATATTATCAGCATTTCTTATAGTAAACTTAAAAGTAGTTATGAAATTTGATTAAATCATAATATAGAGCAAGTATTAGTGATCAAGATTATTATATATAAATAATATAAAATTTATATTAAACCAGTTCAATGCAATAATTTTATTTTATCAATTTTTAAAATAGAATCAGTATACAAAAGCTGAAAATAATTTTTTAAACTTGAAAAAATATCATTTGCATTTGAAACAATATATATTTTCAAATGCAATTAATAGACTTTTATTTCGATACATATATAGATAAGATGCCAAAAATCCAGTTTTTGCTAATATTAATGGATCATAAAAAATATTGTCATATAAATCTATCAATAAAATGAGATAATTAATAATTAATAATTAATTCTTAATCATTATTAGAAAAATATAGGAAATAGGAAAACAAAGGAAAATTCTTTCATCTTATAATAATTCACATAAGGCATATAATATCATTTGAATTTGAAACAATATATATTTTCAAATGCAATTAATAGACTTGTTTATTTCGATACATATATAGATAAGATGCCAAAAATCCAGTTTTTGCTAATATTAAAGGATCTTAAAAAAATATTGTCATATAAATCTATCAATAAAATAAAGGCTTAATCATTATTAGAAAAATATATGAAATAGGAAAACAAAGGAAAATTCTTTCATCTTATAATAATTCACATAAGGCATATAATTAAAATCAGATTTCTTTCAATGGATGATTATTATATCCAACCAAAATATTAATAAAAATAATGCATTTAAAAAATTGGATTTCATTAATCACAGAAATTGGTATCAGAATTATCTATTAATCACAAAAATTAGTAAGATAAGTAAATAATAAGCTAAGTAATAATAAATAATAATAGTTATTAGTAAGTAATAAGTAAATAATGTCGAAGATATTCGACATTATTCACTTACTAGAGTGAAAGACCAACTCTATAACTGAACTTTTTAAATGATATTTCACGATGAAAATAAAACGAATTTGGATTGTATATAAATATGATCTTTTCCTAATTGCTAGCTCGGATCGTTGTTTATCATCTGAACATTATTTCGATTATTTTCTAAATGACAGTTTGAGTTATACATTTCGTGCTCCATTCTAATATGTTGCGTATTTTGTACATTTAAATGAGATAATTTATCAAAATCTTGATAACTTTTTCTATTTATCGGGATATATGTAAAATCTACATATACAGTGTGGCCAAAATTCAGATTTAAATATCTATTGAAATGATCAGATGAATCCGATATATAAAGCCATGAGAAAGAATTGTATCTAGTCTCACATTTAAAAATGATGGTGGATATTTAATGTTTATTCTTTACATAAGTATCAATATCTGGAATTGTGGTCGCTGGATGGATTCTCAAAATAAAATACTTTACTATTCTGAGTTTCACGTTAGATGATGATTGTACATCAGTTTCAATTTTATTATTATTTACTGAGGTGTTTACTCCATCAGAAACCACTTAAAAATGATCAAACCAGGATAGAGTTGTTCCTCCGTTCAATCAGATCGAACTCAACCTGTTTGAATCTATCATTTTTAGTGATATTTTATTTTTTATAGTATCATTAGTACCAGCAATAAAACTGCTCATCAGTTTTATATTTTGATTCTTAATTAACCTTCACATAAGAAATAACATGATACTTCATTACACATTTTCTTATTTGACTCAACGATATCAGCAATATCTAATTTGCCTTTTGCACAAATTATCCACTTTAGTATTTAAATTGTTCAGATCTCTATCTTCCATACTTTTTTACGTGTTAATCGAATTTTATCTGCGATGAAAATCATGAAACTATCAATCACTTCAAACATGAATTTTGGAGATTCTATTATTGATCTCTTCGGGCTCATGTATTTTAGAGAGTCTCTCATCTATTAGTTCAATATTGTGATATAATTTTTTACTTTCTGTTTTTAAATTACAAATAATTGCACCATTTCAACTGCATTATCAAGTATATTTTGCATTTTTCTTTCGATTTCAACAATAATTATATTTTTAAATTCTTCGATAAGTTTAGATATAACTCCACAATTGAAAATAGTGTCCCCACCTATATGCTCATCAGTAGGCTCAATAGATTCAGTATAACAAAAGATCAATATCATCAATATTACGCCATCATTGAGATCGGAACATTGGCATAATAATAATAATAATAATGAGATTTTCTTTTGTATTTATAATGATGAGATTTATTTTTTGTTATTTGATATTCAAAGTTGGCACAGTTACAGGAGATCCAAATCACATAAGTGAATTTGGATCTCCTGTTTTGATAACAGGATTTTCTTTAGTTGAATATGATAGATGATGACAGAATAAAAGTTAATAATTTTGTACATAAAAAAAATTTATTCTGAATCATAATTGAAAGGAAAATTAGAACTTAAATTAGCATAATTTAGAATGTGTTAATTAACTAATTCTGATATATAAATCAGTAATTATGATATCAAACTGTGATGTTTCAAGCATATAAAAAATAAGACTCTGTCATGTCATTGTTAGACAAGAAAATAATTGTTGAAAAGCATGAAAAGATAAACTAGAAATAAAATATTCAGGCTAAATACCAATTTAGATATAATCTAAATTTTTTTTATATATTTACCCGATATCTATGATTGGTGCATCAATAATATATATATATAAATTTCTCGTTCCTAGATTTAAGTAAAAATATAACTTAATTTTCCTTCAGACTTTTACAGATAATTTTTTAAACAATTATTAATTTAACCAATTAACAATAAACACTAAAAATAAAAAGATTAAGTAACTCTGAAAATAATTAATTTGAATTTTATAAAAAATATTATAAAAGTATTTCATATCCGGTTCAAAGTAGAACAGTTTAAGAATAACGTTTTTCTTGTAGCACTTGACTTAAAGAAAATGAAGTAAATGATAGAAGTTCAATTAATTTGGAAGCATTTTATGAAATATATCAAGTATCAAACACTGTAGTATAATATTTTACATTGTATATATTTCTGATCAGTGGCTATCAGAGTGGGGGCAAGAGGGGCGGCTGCTTGGGGCCTCAATTTTTAACTCAATATGTTGGAAAAAATATTTTTTTACTGTTTGAGCTTTTTTCCAAAATTTGAAGTTCTCTATCAATATTTTCGCTTTTCTTGTACAAGATAGTACAAGTTATATATAGTGGATAGTGTACAAGATAGTGTACAAAATTAACAAATATATTTGTTAATTTTGTTTTTTCTTTTTTCTTTTTAAAGGGCCTCAAAAATATTAGTTGCCCCGGGCCTCGCATTTTTTCTGAAAGTCCATGTTTCTGATACAAAATTTACATTTCTTTCACGGAACTTACTGAACGAGGAAAATGAAATTTTTGGGTCACAATAGGAGGTACTGAAAATCATAAATTTGATTAACAGATTAATTAAAAAAGCAGTTATATAATGTTTGCATCGATGTTAAAGACGATAATGTTATTTTGGTTCATGAATTACTGCACATTTCTGTGCACATCATGTGATTTATATAATGAATAACGAAGTAGCTATCTAAAGGCGCATTTATAATGAGAAATCTACTTTAATATAATTAAAAATCTTGATTTATTGATTAAATAATTTTCTTATAACATATCCTGTAATCTTTTAATTTTGCAATTTCAGATTTTCCTTTACATAAAGGGGTTCATTCTATTGCATTTATTATTAAATATTCAGCAGAAGTAAACATTAAAAAATAGTTTAATCTATTATTGATTTTTATTTTTATAGCACAAAATTGTGTAATCAGATTATCAGTATTATATTAAATATATTTAATTTTATAAATAGATGTTTACTGAAATTTCTTTTTACTAAAATATATTATTTTTGTTTTCTGAGCTACTGTAACTGAAGCGAATAAGGAAAATTAATTATTCTATAATACCTTAAGACAACTAATAAAAAATATCTTGAGATATACCACGAAATTTGTTATATATAAAAATATTTCACAACTTTTTACGACTTCTTTTTTATTTTTAATCATGATATTTATAGATAATTTTTTAAAATATCATAGTAATTATTTAACAATAATATTTGTAATCATGCTATAAAATTATCGTGTAAACTTCACTTTCATTACACTTATGTCTTTAATTATATTTATAATTTAATTTTATGCTACTTAAATAAATTATTCGTCATTTAATGGTTATATTATTTGACATTTTATTAGATTTCTAGGACAGAAAATTGGAATTAATAGTTCACGAAGGTTAAGAATTATTTTAAATGTTTAAAATCAAACATAAAGAAATTATCTAAAATAAATATGCAGCAGTATCTTGTATCAATACTGCATACAACATAAAAAATTACATATCCTTATAAAAATGTATGCTGATAGTTACATTTTTATAAGGAAACTTATGTCTTGCTCTTTATGAAGTCTAGAATTTTTAATGGGTTAATAATAATAATAAGTAATAAGTTGATTAACTGATAGTTACATTTTTATAAGGAAACTTATGTCTTGCTCTTTATGAAGTCTAGAATTTTTTCTAGGTATCTTCTTGCTCGTATTGAGAACTAGAATATTTGTCTAAATAATTTGGGATTGTTATTATATTAATTAACAAAAGATATGATGAGATGCAAAGCAGTGAATCTCCAAAATATATATTTCATGCTTAGTATTAAACATTAGATTTCTAATATTGAAGCTCTATAATATCAGATCTTTCCAAAAGTAATATATTTTTTCATACTGTACTTGTTTAAACATGTCTTAGCTTGTTCAAATATGTTTCAGCTTGTCTAAACATGAAATTTACAACGTTGGAAGAGTGTTATTGATTCAAATGGAGAATTGACTTGATTAGATCAGCAAGTGATTCATCTTTTATATCCTTTCAAATGTGTCATTTTCTTCTCTATAATCATTAGACATTATTATTTATAATAATAATGTTTTAATAGCACAGTAATAACATATTATCGCTATAACATGATGTGTTGCAGCTTTTAATAACTATTGAAGTATGCTAATAATTTAATAACAGATCAAATAAATCATTGAATTATTTTGCTATTTTAAATCATTTTATTCGTTATCGATCGATCAGTGTTAACGCAGTCATCAATACTCGATAGATAACGTATAAATTGATCGATGGCTTCGCGATTGATGGGAATATTTTTTATTGATTGAGCTATCAAAAATTATGATTCCATCCTACAATATCCATCACAGAAATCGCTATTTTCTAAATAGTCAATTGCAAAATTACGTAACTTAGTATCACTTAGCCAAAATGAATTAAAAAGTAGGACAAAATTGAAAAAAATAAGGATTGTTTCTTGGACTTACTGATATTATATATTCATAGTAGTGATGTTGGTGAATATGAAACTGATAATAGTTTCTAGAAATGGAAGTTTTAATTATGTTTTGACGATATAAAGTCAGTCATTTAAGAAAGCTGATTACTAGTGACTATTTATGCAACTGCGAGCTTGAGTTTGTGTTTTATTATTTATGAAGTAAAGAAAAGTGTAGTTATAACAAAAACGTTGTCAGTACAAAGGATAAGTTTCAAATAGTGTAGTTCAAATTTTGATAAGTTTTGAGTATATTATGAATATCGCTAGTTACATTTTGGGACGAAGTTTTAAATTATGTATGTAATGAAATTCACTAACAAGTAAGACTTTAAATTATATTTAAATTTTAAATATGTATGCTATCGATGTCACAAAAATTTATGCTTTGATTTCTTAAATAGACATTGTAGAATATAATAATGAAAATTTTACCTGCACATATTTGCACCTTTCTTTTTAATTAGAAATTTTGCATGAACTTCTCATTGTTATTGCAAATTGTTGCTGATTTTTAAATAGTGACCTAATGGAATGCTATTGAAACATGATATTTATAAGTTAACTATCCATGATTATATATATTTCAATTGTCTGGATAGTTGCTCTCTTACAACATCATCAATGGCTGCATCCAGACAAAGATTTCTCTCGAAAATTGAAGAAAACTACAGCACATTTTGTAATAAAAGATGGGAAAATGTTACATAGAATGAAAAACAGATTCTTAACACAGCATTTCAATTGGTTAAACCAAAAATTCCAAGTCGTTTCATGCAACATAATTCAAGATAGATCTGTTGCTGGATGTTCTAAAATGTATAATTGTAAGAAACTCATTTTTTTAAGAAAAACTTGCAAGAATACAAAATGGCAGAAAAGTAGCATATTAGAGAAGATGCTAGTTCTTTGAGTTTGCTTCTTTTACTGAATTAAGTTATCTGATCAAATGGATGCAGTAAAATTAGCAAAAAATACGTTCAGTATACCAACTCATGCCGCAAAAATTCTAACAATATGTAAGCAACATCATATTTCATGCAAATATCTGTTAAAATATATAAGCTTGATGCTTTACTTTGTTATTGGATGAAAAATTATCTAATTATTAATATACTTTACTGAGGATTTAAGCAGAAAATAAAAACATAGATTTATTATACCCATTTAATTTCATGCAAGAGGAAAAGTTCTGCTAACCAGATAATAATAGTTCTGTGATGGAAGTCAATGCACAGAAAAAATTGCAATGTTTTATTAGATCATAAAGCCAAACAAACTATTTAGAACTTTAGAACGTTTCCATCAATTTCTTCTAAATCATAAAAATCTCATGTTTTATAATACAAGTCAGCATCAATACAAGCAAGTGTTTACTGATGAAGAACATTACATAATGAAATATTTCTGATATCATTTGTACTTTTAGCTTTAGAACGTTTCCATCAATTTTTTCTAAATCATAAAAATCTCATGTTTTAGAATACAAGTCAACATCAATACAAGCGAGTGTTTACTGATGAAGAACATTACATAATGAAATATTTCTGATATCATTTGTACTTTTAATTGTATATAAATATAAAAAATAGAAAAAATACGTATTGGGAAAATTTTGAAGAAGTATAAAATTGTTTTTTTTTTTAGGTTTAAGGAAAATCTATAAACGTATATATCAATATCGATTTTGCGTGTCAAAGAGAACATTACATTTATAAAATAACTTTGTCTCATTTTGACTTGATTATGTCCCATTGCGTTGATAATTATTTTAAATTTTTAACAGTAGCTTACTGATTAATTCTACAGTTAGACAGTGTAAGATTTAACAAAAATTTTGTTAAATCTTACACTGTCTAACTATATAATTAATTAATGATATAAAATAATTAATAATTAATTATAATTGAACATTTAATTCTTTTTAACTGTCTGATTTACAATTAATTGAATAATTGATCGATACATAAATCGATCAATTGTTAGCGCAGATCAGTCGATGGAGCATAACATATACATATATATGTTTCCATAATAATCACTCTTGCGTTCAAATCTTTGAAAATTTTTTATGGTGTAAGATAGTTAAAATTTTTGCTGTTCAAGTTCTTGATACGGTTAGTTATCTAACTATAAATCATTATTCGGAAAATAAACAGTTATATAATCGTATCTAAGTATCAGGAGCGTAACCTAAGTATTATATAAGTTAGGTCACGCTCCTAAAATGTTTTTAGTGTATGACCTATATTACGAGTAAGAATGTAGTTGCTAACTCCTTTGGAGTAAGTTGATTAGAGTAATATTTTCGTGTGCTGACCTGTTTCTAGTAAAAACAAAAATTCGACGTTATTCTTATAGGAACTAAAGTATGATTCAATGAAACTGAATCAGTTTATGATGAGGAAAATTTTCCTACCATTGATGAAACTAATAAAAAAAATTTAGAAAATTTATGAATATCATTTTTATATCAAATTTATCAACATATGTTCATATAATACGAAATTTTGAATTATCAGTGAATATTTTCTTGAATTATCTCATATGCAAAAGCTTTACAGAAAATTTTTTTATTTTTTAAAGTATGGAAACTATTTTTTGTTTGATTATAAAAATTGATGAAGTCTGACATGATTGTCAAAATAAAATAGAGCATCTTCAATACCATTCCGGGTAGCATTCATTTTCTTTTGCTCTATTTCCGTTTCCGTTCTACTTAAAACTAAAATGGCGCGATCTGGTCAATATTCACAAGTTCATTGATTGTTTATACCATACAACAACTATTTTTTGTGTTTGCTGACGTCTAACCCGTTAACTTAAATGTTAGAGAAAAATGTAAATAAGGTTGAATGTTCAGTTTCAAATGAGAACATAAAGTCTTGATTTACCGTATAAACAGATTATTATCAACTTATGGGTTATAATTTTGTGTATATTATGATAGAATGGTGACTTAATGTTCTCTACATTATAAAAACAACAGAATAAATTTCTAGAGAATAATTATAATGATAACATTTATGAGAGTTTATTTAATCTACAGGCGTGGTTGATAGTTCCATCATGGCAGTAAAAACCTGCTACATTTCGAGAAAACGTTTATCAGCTTTATAAATAAAAAATAATTTGTAGGAAGACAAGTACTGTACTTAAATTAAAGGAAAGTAATCTAAAGAGGAAGTGAATTTTAAAAAATTTTTTTAATGTCATTTCTTTCTTCAGATTATATTAAGAAAGTTTTATGTAATATATAGAATTTAATGATTTCTGCAAAAAACGTTCGTCAATAAATGAATATGGCTACAAAATAAGAATAATTATTGATAGTATTTTTACTTTTTTTTCTTTATATTTTTAGAATTTTGGAATTTAATATTTAATAAGAAATAGTAAATCTTATCATTTTTCATTGAAATTATTTTTCGTACTAAAGGTAAAATTCCGTTATAATGAAATCCGTGGGACCGTGGAAATAGTAAATCTTATCATTTTGTAAATTTTTTTTTCTTTCAATTGAAATTATTTTTCGTACTAAAGGTAAAATTCCGTTATAATGAAATCCGTGGGACCGTTGCCTCATTTCGTTAAAACGAATTTCATATTTTTTTTTTTTACCATTAATACTAAATTTACCATTACGGAATATTGTACTGTACGTACTGTATGAATACTGTATGTTACAGCTTCGTTATATCGAAAATTTCGTTATAACGGAATTTTACCTTTACTAATCTAGTAAAAGATGCAATTTGATAAATTGAAAAATTTGTGATACAGTTTTTTCTTTATGTTGAGGTGAAATTATTTTATTATTTCATTACTTTATTACAATTTTAGTTTTGACTGGGGCTTCGAATTGTAACCATTTTCTTCCACGAAATAAAATTCAGGTTAAAAGAAAATTTCCGAGAGGGGCGCGCAAAAAAAAAAACAAACAAACAGAACAGCAAACAATAACAAAATAAAAAGGAACAGGCAAGTCAACCACCTTTTTGTACGGTTCTTAAAGTTGTTTAATTAAAACACTTGATTTGGATTAAGCAAATCAGTACTCGTTATACTACACCGAATTTACCTATGGCAATATAAAAAACAGGAAAGAACATCATAAATTTCTCAATTTAACATTTAAACTGTCTTTGATCTTTGATTTAAAAATGATTAAATTTAGTTTTTTAAGAAAACACAATTTCCACTTTAGTTAGATATTCCTACCAAAAAAAAAAAAGTTTTTCTTAGTTAAAAAATATTATTATAATTTTAAAAAAGTTTATATCCATTTTAAATTCTAATTTATTTAATGCAATAAATAAAATGTGCAAAACAAGCAATGAATTTTTTATTGTCTTCAGAAGATTTTAAACTAATTCTCTGAAGGATATTTTACATGCCAGAAAATAAGAGATAATAATTTTTAATTTATACGGTTCGTAGAATAATTTAAAAGGATTATTAATTTTTAACGATTTAAATTGATGATAAAGTTACTTTGAATTATAAATCTAACAAAATTAAGTTAATCGCTGTTGGCAGAATGCGACGAATTGAATAACTAAATTATAGTCAATTGAATTTAACAAATGGAGCATCACCACCAAGGAAGCTAAAGTGAATCAAGGTTATACCAATATCCTTTGCACTTATGTTTTGACTGTTGAGTTGTATCAGAAAATTTTATTAATATGTTCATGTTTAAATGGAGAATTTTCATATTTATTCAGAATTATAGCCGTGAAAAAGTCATAACATTGTAAATCCTTTACGAATATGATATAATGCTTAAAATATTTTATGAATTCTTGAATGCCAAATTATGAAAGAAATGGATCGTTCGTGCTGGGAATGATGATCACCAACTGCTGTTATGACCTTCACGCTCCCCCGATTTAACACCCTGATATTTTTTCGTGTGGGATTATATGAAAGACGTGGTGTTTGTGCCTCCTTTACCAGCTGATCTACCACAATTGTTGGCTGGCATCGTCAATGCTTTCGATCAAATTGATAGATACGTTCTAAATCGTGTGTGATATGAACATGATTACAGAATTAATGTTTGCAGTATCACTCAAGGTACACATATCGAGCACTTGTGATCTGCCAAAAAATTTTATGAGTTTTTCTATGTAATTGCAAAATTATGTCAAATAATATATCTACAGTAAAATTTTGAAACCGCTCCAATTATTTGTAAACACCTGTATTACTTCTATTAATCCCTAAAAATTAAAATCAGATCAAATATTTCATTATTTGTACAGTTAATGTTGCGTCAACACCGGTTAAGTTCGATTAAAATGATAATTCTAGAACGAAGACAAAAATAGCAGTTCTGGAAAAAAATTATTTGCTTATTCTGTGATAAAGAATTATATCAAAAAAATAATTTTAATAATTAAGTTGAACGACTTAAACTGTTCATAAGTTGCCATAAACTGAATATCATAAAAATGGAGTAAATACTTCCATATTTATGGCAAAGAAACCTCAAAAAATTAAACGTTCTATTTAAAACGGACGAATTTTACAGCATTAATTAATCTTATCTCAAATTCGAATTTAATGGCCAGATCAATCTGATCAATTTTATAATCTGATCGATTAAATACGTCAAAAGTTATTACCGAAGAAACTGCAAAGTTATAAAGTTAAATGATGTCATATCGAAATCATCTTCAACCAATTGACTATCCTGCTAAATTCCATAAAAATCTAATAAATAGTTCAGAATATTGTAAAGGTTTTAACATCCGCCATTTTTAAACAATTGAACGTAGACAGTTAAATGAGCGTGAAGTTTATAATGATAGTACACGGCTGTCAATTTCATGAAAATATGCTAATTAGTTCAAAATTATTAGTAGAAGACACGCAATCAGTCAGAATGGTGATAGCATATGGTTCGTGTTTCTTCAGAAAAAAGGGTTAAAAATATAATTAATACTCCATTATCAAATAATCATTATTCTACTTTCAAATACAAAAAGTAGATAAACATGTATAATATATATACAATACATTACTGATCATGTTTTTAAGAATATTATATTTGTCTTTAGTTATCTAACTCACTCATACAATTTTCCATGCGAATAATTTATTCAGATTATCATATATAATAATTAGAATTAAACACGAGAAACATTTTATTATTTTAATTATTTTGACTATTAATAGTTATTTTATTTTATTTTTTTATTTTTTGCTTAAATTTTTTGAAGTCATAGGTATTGAATGGTGTTTTAATATACCAAGAATGAATCTAAAGTAGGTTAAATACTGTCTTTTGTCTGTTTGTTAAATATAAAAATAACAAATAAAATTGTAATATAGCTGATGTCATCACGTCAAATATGTTTGAATTTTTATTTATTAAATTTTTATTTTATTCATTTTTATAAATTATATTGAAAAACTTTTTTTAAATTTATTTTTTTTTTATGTTATCAGGAGATTAAATTAGTTTAGGTTGATATTCAGGCTGTTGACACATTTACAAATTATTTGTGACAGTCATCTTAAAATATGTCCGTGAGTATCAGTTATATTTTATTGGACACAGATGAAAGGATATCTACATAATGAAGAATGAACAAACTTAATAAAGGTTTCATTGATGCTGTTAAAAGTAGAATGCTTGAATTCTTACTAATATATTTAATAAAATATTTATAAAGATGTCTGACTTCTGGAATAATCTGAAATACTTCCGCATTATGTTTGAATTCTGATATATTTTTAGATATTATCATCAATATCATTCTATTAAATCTTAATGGGTAAATCATTATTTGAATTGATTAACATTAAAAATCAGAATCGACTTCTAAAAATCGATTGTGATTAATTAAGCTGATTGTCACGAATGATAGTTATTACAGAATTTCAAGCAATAGATTAAATAATTTATCATCATCGAATGAAATTCAATATCTAAATAGTATTATAACAAATACTGTATATAAGTTCAAACAGAAGGCAAGAACTGTGAAACTTCTAAAAAAAGGTTATGATAAGGAGTCCAGAAACATATGATACATCTCAGAAAATGACTCGGAAATTATCATTCAGAATATGAAACATAATAGAACAATAATAGTCTTTAAAAATATAATGATGACAATGTATATAAATTCAATTATGAAGCATCAAGAATTTTATAATAAAAAGCGTGTATATCCGCATAAAAATATTCATAAACACCTAAGAATAATTAGCTATCAAGACACACTGCTACAAATAGTCAAATAAGTCATATTCTAATAGAAAAATGACATCATAAAGACAGATATCAAAAGCTGAAGGCATGCTGAATATTTCAAACTTGAAAAAATACAATTCAAAATTAAAACGTCTACAAGAATGTGGTTGAGACCGATTAAAATTCAAAAATTTCATATATACAAATCAAAAAATCCAGAAAAACTATGCTGCAGACACAACTAAAGCAATAAATATAACCTCAGAATTGACACTTAGAAAGTATCGAGAAATTAAATATTAAATCAAATTATTGACTATTACATCGAACCTTGTCTGCTCGTTAAAGAGCACGTTCTTCTGCTCCTCAAGCTTGTTTATCTTCTGCTTCAGCTCATTTTTTTGCTTCTCGAGTGGCAATTGATAACTATGATGCATCCGGAGGCAAGAGAAAGTGTATGATATTGGCTTGCGACTATGCCAAGTTTGACAAATGCGGAAAGAAGAAGGTCCCATATAATACAAGCTTGTGAAGGATAACTTCAACTATCAGAATGCATATGTCAGGAGGAACGCCTACTTCTGCTTGGGTGTGATCTTCTCCAGGATCATATAATACAAGCTTGTGAAGGATAACCATCAGAATGCATATGTCAGGAGGAACGCCTACTTCTGCTTGGGTGTGATCTTCTCCAGGATGAACATATACAGAAAGACATTAAATGAAAATAAATAAATAAGTGATTCTAGAAAGAACTACTTCCGACTTTTCGAATCTATCTTTTATTTTGGAATGATTAAAGATATAAAATTAAAATATATCATCAAACCGTCTCCAACTCAGTCCATATTTTGGATATCATAAAAATCAGTTAAAACCTTATACTATATCCTGTAATAATTATTATAAGGTATAATTTTCCAAATTATAAAATAATTATATTTAATATTAAATTTCAGTAATATTTATTAGAGGAGACCTATTAAATAGTTCCATTAATTAATACAGAAAAACATCAAAAGATTAAATGTTTGTTACTTCTAAACGTATTTATTTGAAAGATTAATTAATTTTTATTTCAAATTTAACATTTTAATAGTAAGAACACTCAATTAAATTTATAAAATTTAATCAAATAGTTAAAAAGTTATTAGGGAAAAACTTTTGAGGTTTGAACTTCCACTATTTTAAAATAATCCGAAGATACAAAGTAATTATTATGTTACCAGATCATCATCTATGATCTGATGCATCTTTGCAATCAGTCAGATGGCTGCATGGATGGGCTGTGTTGCACTTCCTATCTAGATTCGGCTCAATCCTCTCATACCTTCAAATTTTTTTTCATGAAGACCTCGGCTCGTTGAACCGTATACTTCAGCTGATGACTGACTTCATCAAGAATGTGACCTGTGGCAAATTCAAAATATTGAATTTTCCACAGGTCACATTATTGACGCTTAGTAATACGGAGTATCAATTTAGAAAGCAGTTAAAACTGCAAGGAAAGAAGACTATCTTTCTAAATTTCATAAAAATCCAGCAAATGTTTCAGCATATATCGAGAAAATAACTTAGAAGATCGAACCTTCCCATTTTTAAATGGTTGAAGATAGGATTTAATTTAAATAAGTTATGCGATTTCAAGAATTGCTTTAATGGATTTTATTTTTTACTGCTCCAATGCATCATGCATTTGAGCAGTAAAGAATAAACAATATATCACTCAACTGAAACAATTCTTTATCTAAGCACGTTTAGAGCATAACATCAATATTATGATCATCTGAAACGATGTGTCCATTTAGAAAAAAATGAATATTATTATTTTTTGAATATCTTCGAACTTGAGTAATCTTGCTGGTGCAAACAACTATCTGTTAATTTTATCCATGTTTTAAACATTTATTTTTCTTGTTGCAACTAATAAACGAGATTAATGTGCAAATATTATGATTTTGAACTTGAAATTTACTAAATCGCAAAGTAAAAACCATAATCAGTAGGAAACTTAAATCAAAACTGTAAATTAGCGTCTATCTCTTTTTTTGGTGAAGCAGTCCTAAGACTGGTAAGAAAAAGTTTATGCCATCCTTCTTCATCTGTCTCTGTCCTCAGCCTTTCTCTTCAGCTCTGCATATCCTATCACTCTAACAACTTTGCAGGCTTGGGTTAAATAGGAGTTGCGAGGTCTTCCTCTACCTTTGCTCCCTCCAGGGATTCTTCTTTCTAAGATCTTCACTATAGAATTATCGTTTCTTAGTATATGTCCCAGCCAGTTTCTAAGATCTAAGATCTTCTTTCTAAGATCTTCACTATAGAATTATCGTTTCTTAGTATATGTCCCAGCCAGTTTATTCTTCTCTTTCTTAACATCTTGAGAATTTTCCTTTCTTCTCCCACCATCCTCAAGATATCTTCACTACTCTTTTTCTCTATCCAGCTGATCTTTTCCATTCTCCTATAACACCACATCTCGAATGCTTCTGGGTAGTTTTTCTCTTTGATGTTCAAAGTTCCAGGTTTTAGAATCGTATAAAACCATGGACCAGACATAGATAGAGAGAAATCTTTTTCTTAATGTCAAGTTCATTTTTTTATTAATTAAATTCGGATTATTATTACACACGGTATTTTCTATTATAATATTTTCTGAATACTATTCGATGAGATACAGTATAATTTTAACATATAGACAATTATAATTCAAGATCAATAATTTTCAATAGAGATGATTACACTGGTTGCTTCAATAATGCTCATAAATTTAATTAAATCAGATAATATTTACTCGTGATATTGCCTCAAAATGTGACATATATTCTATTATTATATCAGTAATATTGATCCAAACAACATATAATAATTTTATTCAAATCCGAAAATATTTACATTAGTTAGTAGGCCGAAGAACGGACAATCGAACAAATCTAATTTATATATCCTTTTATTCCATTTTGGAATGGAAATGGTTAAAATATATCATAAAACGATAAAAATTTGCCAAAAGATAAAATATTTATGTCTAGCCGATAAGAATTGCAGATGAAGTAATGGTTACAAGTGAAAATACATCATAACCACTTGCAGTGTTTATAGAAAAAAATATATTTTTGCAGGAAGTCATTTTTAGAGAATCTACTTGTGAAAATTTATTATTCATTATTACAATTTTACAATTATTGGGATGAAATCCATATAGTTTAACCTCTAGAATAAATATTTTATGAATCTATGGATTCAGCGAGCGATTTTTAAATTGCTCACCAGCATCACTGGATATCATTGTTATGAATGAGTAACAAATTTTTTTATCGTTTATTGTTAAAATATTATCGTATTATTTTATAATAATATTAAAGCTCACTGCCTCGATCATGCCGAGCTCATTAAATGGTGGTCAAATCCCATATCATCATCTGTATTCTTGAAATAGCAATAATTTCACTTTTATCTTATATATACTTTTTTCACTTTTTCTATAAATGGCATTAGAAGGAACTACTGTGAAAAGATTAAAAATAACTATGTTATTGCTAGTAATTTCTACATTAAACTTCTGGAAAAAAATGATCATAATGTTGCTGATATTTTCTATATTAATGACAATACACGAATATTAATTGAATTCTTTTTTTTTAATTTTTCAGAAAATTTATAGAATAAGGAAATATAAAAATCAATATCTCTTACCTCATTTTAATAAGAAACAGATTATCAAAGAAGAGAACATTCAGTAGAGCCTTCAAGATAAGTTTTAATCCTGAAATTGCGAATAAATAAAATACGAAAAAATGTAAAAAAGCAGGTTTTTTTCGTAACTGTTTTTGGTTTATTTTACTGATATTCATTAAAAATGCTAAAAATAAATCAGCTATTTTGTTTAAAAAACGTTATAAATAATGAGATTTCTTTAATCAAATTTTTACTCTCAGATGAACTGCAGTAAATTTCCTGTAACCATTTTTTTTCTTGTCATTATCATTAAAGTATTTCGACTTTTTATTAGTAATAAATATATATGGATTAGTATAAATTATCAAATTTTTAAACTAAATTTTCCTTCATGTCTCTTTAGAAGAGTAAAAATTAAAATTAATAAATATTGCAACAATCAAGCTTCTTTGGAGATGAATGTACTTTAATTTTCGAAAATTTAAACAACTAAATTTCCAATCTTTATATGTTTTTTTCCTATCTTGTATCTCTCTATATCTATCTAGTACACAGGAATAATTTTTTAAACTCTGCATATGAATAATTTATTCATTAATTATCTATCTAAAACTTTTAATTACTTCTATATAAAATTCAATAAATTTTATTCGTATATTTTACCTAAAGTAAAAAATAATTAAGACTGACTATTATCTAATTTTGATTTTGATAATTTTAATGGTCAAAAATATTTAAAGGAAATATTGTTTGGCTACTACATAATAGTCAAACAATATTTTCTCTTAATATTTATTCTCTTTCTTCTTCTTCTTCTTCTTAATATACTATTATGGTATTATAGATGCCATCAGGGCCGCGGAGAGAGGGTGACATACGAGACTTTTGTCACGGGTCTGGCATCGAAGAGGGCCCGACCATCGGGCCTCGATATGTCACATAATGTATCCAATAGTTCGCAGGCCGTCGCCAGAGTACCTGTCTACCACCCAAAGCAATTATGCCAAAATAAACTATTTTATATATAACACTGTTTGATAAGTCCGGAGTTCATACTTCCAATGTTTTCCAGAATGGATCTAGATCTACCTGTTGAACTACATCCTTCATTGACGGCTAATCTCACCACAAATAGAAGTAACCCATGATGGGCACTGGAATAAACTTGGTGGAAATCTGTGTTATGCCACACAGGGACAAAATATATAGGATAATTAGGTTACTAAATCTTATGAAAGATATTTATTAAAGCAAAGCGATACAAAGTGAAGCAAAGTGATTTTTAAAGCAAAGTCTGTGGTCTGGGGCCCGAAAATTTCTCTCAGCGACCCTGGATGCCATAATAGATTCGATAAATAATTATCATCAGTTTATATTAATTTGGATGCAACGAGAGTTAAGAAATCACCTTTTTTATGACACTACCAGATCGTTTCTCACTACATAAAGAGTCCAACGACCTTTGAGTGAGTCATACAAAAAAGGTAGTTTCTTAACTCTCGCTGCATACAAATTAAACTAATAGTAATTATTTATCAAATCTATATGCCATCCATCAAGTGTAGATCAATTTATTGTAATTCGAATGCAACGAGAACCAAAAAAAAAAAAAAAAAAATTTTAGATCAATTTATTGTAATTCGAATGCAACGAGAACCAAAAAAAAAAAAAAAAAGATTTTTTGTGTCAATCACTATGTAGTATTCTAGCAATTAAATCTGATTTGATCTAATTAATCAATAAAAGATTATTGTGAATTTACCTTTGCCAATAAACCTTCAAATAAATGACTTTTCTGGTGCATTACATTTCTAAATTTATTGTTTAAGGCATTAAATTTTAGCATTGCAAAATCACATATATTGCTGGAATCTCATGAATTATGTTAGGTAAAAAAATTTGAAATATAATTCAAGTTTTTATTTTATAGATATTTAAGATACTGATATTTATATAAACCTAACATACGTTCCTTATCAAGTGACCTAATTTTGAAGAACTTCAAGATCGCTTGGTCCAATATTCATTCGATTTTCCTATTAATCATGTTCCGGGAAACTTAAAATTTTTATTATGAAATTTTTTGACTTACGATCACGTCAAACACTAGAAAAAAAACATTATTCTTATTGTTCAAAATATACTCTTTCCAATGATAGCCGAGAAAATTAAATTCGAAGTGTTAAACAATGACATATGTGCTCTCAAACATTGTTCAAATTTGACCGATGACCTTATGATTTTTGATGATAGAATTTTTTGTATTTAACAGAAAAAATTGAATAAGCTTATAAAGATTCAGAGTGCTGGGTATCGTGGTTATGCAGCAATCGTATTTGAAACTCTGAAACTTATTCGGTGATTGAATTGGCATTCCACAGGTGATCTCTACAAGAAAGGCTCTGATGCTTTAGCCAAAAATTATATATGGTATGAATATGCATACAGGTTTCGGAGGAAGCGATACTTCCTCCGAAATCTGTATGCATATTCATACCAAGTTTCAATAAAATTAAAGAGGGTCGAACAAGGACTCCTAGGTCACTTGATATATATCATTGGCTTACTTTTATGGTTTATATAAAAATATTCTTTTCAATTCCATATAATGTTGTAATAATGACTTTGGATTAATTTTGTTAA
Source organism: Olivierus martensii (assembly GCA_000484575.1). Classification (NCBI taxonomy): domain Eukaryota; kingdom Metazoa; phylum Arthropoda; class Arachnida; order Scorpiones; family Buthidae; genus Olivierus; species Olivierus martensii. The sequence goes on from AYEL01061965.1 coordinate 47,172, forward strand.
GTTGTTGATTGGGACACAAATTTTATCCCGAAGCATAATATCTGTTGTTATTTTTCAGAATATGACACTATATTATCCTTAAAAATAAGATCGTGCCATACTTTACTTATTTTGCTTACTTTACATCGTTCCATACTTTACTTGCTTTTAATTATTTCGTATAGTAGACACATCATATAAGCAAAACGTTCAATTCTTGAATTATATAGGGAATAGTTATCTAAAATTGAAACTTTGAGAAACATTTCATTCTATTTATCATAAATCAAAAATAAATAAAACTATATCATTTTTTTCTGAATGATAATCAAAATAAGTAGATATAAAAATGCATATAATGAAAAATACAAATATATATAAATGTACTGTACAATACATAAAATTTATTCATGTAGAAACCATATCTAATTTGATAATTATTGAGTAGGCAAAAAATTAGATTTTTGGCAATTGTTCCTACGTTAACGCTTAAATTCGCTTTAGATAGGAAGCTAGAATAACTGAAAAATGGGGATAGTTCTTTAAAATTCACGAGAAAATTTACAAATTCGTCTACTCTTTATTCTTGTTTTTGTATAAAATTTTTGTTAGTACAGAACAATATCGTAGCAATTCTTAAACTAAACAGGTGAGTTATTCATATTCAGTTCTATTAATAGCACCATTTGATTAGCAGGTACGTTTTCGACTCGCTTTGTCCACTATTCATTCGATTTTCCTATTAATCATGTTCTAGGAAAGTCAATTTTTCTATTATGAAATTTTTGACTTTCGATCACGTTATGTTTGGAATTAGAGAAACACAATTCACTTTATATCAATTGCAATTAACGATATATTTTTATCAAAATAAAATAAATTAATATGAGTACAATTGAAAAATGTATTCTTATTAAAAAAATAATTTTTTTATTCTATTTATACATGTATGTGTAAGTGTTACATTTATATTATGCTATAACTATTTTTATGTATAATATTTGATCAAAAAAATTTGATTAAGTAGCCTTTTTTTGTTCTTAACCTGTTCGGATAAACAAGATTCTAATACAGTATATATACATAGTTTATAAAAATTAATATACAGGATGATATACGTTAATCCGTTGAGAAATATCTAAACTTGCATAATATTTTTGTGGAGGTTTTCTCCATAAGAAGGAAAAGCTCGATTTATATAAAGAAAATTAACCATTCAGACTTACGTAATTCTAATATCGTTGCTTGTCGGAGTAATAAACATTTTTATAATTTAAGAAACTTGAGATAGTATATTTATACACTATCTCCACTTTTTCTATAAAATTATAAAAATTCAAGTGGATACAAGCCTATAACCTAGCCCTTTTAAAAAATGACATTAAAAGATTTGTGAGATGTAGCAGTTTTGACAAAATTTATGATGCTTTATCGATGTACTTTATATGTATGAATTCAGAATAGTTTAATATTACTTAAGAACACTTTAAAAAGTTTAGAAAGATATCAATTATCCGACAAATTTATTGTACATGTTTAGTTTATATTTATGAACATTACATGCAATTCTTGCACATTACTAGATCTTTGTCAGCTGATTTTTAATGACGAATAATACATTTTTATGGTAGAATAACTATTGTTAAGCTGTATTTCCGATAACTGCAGTTATAAAAAAAAATATATCGTTATCAAAAAACAGTATTATTAGAAATTAATCTTAGGCTTTTCCAAGGGCAATAAAGCATAAAATAAGGGATATCTTTAGAAAGATCTACTGATTTATATCAAGCCGACAATGTAGTTGTAGCCAAACGTGATATGTTGGCAAAGTTTTGTTCTTCGTATTATATAATACAGGCAGTCCTCTACTTATGAACATTCTAGTTGCAAACAGGAAATTTCAAAAACTCTTAAATAATTTTAAGTAATATGATAGCAAACTAGTCTAGCAGTGAATATAATGTAAAATTACACAGTTAGTTAGCATATTAAAGTAGTATTTCAAGATGGCAGCAATTATACCAAAATTTCCTTGCTTTATATTCGAAACTTTTCATTAAATTCTGCAAAATAAGAAACTTTTAATTGGTCAGATTGTAAAATATATTACAAAATGCAGTATATAAAGTTACTTCAGTATTTTTGGAGCCAAAATAATAGCAGTATCTGAGTTACAAACAAAAAACTTACGTACGAATTATGTTCATAACTAGAAGAGAGCTGTAATTTTATTATTTTTCACTTTTAATAATCATGGGTTATTGTCGAAAAATAATCATAATTCGTTTACATTATTATTCAAGTGTAGTGATATATATAAAATAGTATTTCTGTATAATAACAGATTTAAATTTGGTATGTTAACAGTAACTAAATTGTTTTTATTCGATAGTTTCTATGAAATATGGAAGCTCTTTCTTATAAATTGCATTAAATTCCTTTAATTGTCATTAACCGAGAGAAAAACCAAGCCATAATCTCTTGATAGTAATTACTCCAATGCATCATATTTTGATAGAAAAATCTTAAAATGTAGATCACGATTACAATTCATAATTATTGTTTGATCTTCTAGACATTCTATATTTAGAATTATTGTTTGATCTTCTATACATTCTATATTCATAAATATTGTTTGATCTTCTATACATTCTATATTCATAAATATTGTTTGATTTTCTATACATTCTACTGTATATTTAGAATTATTGTTTGATCTTCTATACATTCTATGTTCAGAATTATTGTTTGATCTTCTATACATTCTATATTTAGAATTATTGTTTGATCTTGTATACATTCTATATTTAGAATTATTGTTTGATCTTCTATACATTCTATATTAATAATTATTGTTTGATCTTCTATACATTCTATGTTCAGAATTATTGTTTGATCTTCTTGTTTTACTTATTTATGTTATATAAATAAAACAAATAGCTCGAAACAATAACCTTGAACATTAATTTTACGTAGTCAAATATGTTACCGACCGCATAAAACTGATATATTATTTTAGCGATTACGCGTCATTTGTATAAGGTCTTTAACTCTTTAATGGTTTCCACAATGTCTAATGAATTATGCATCATTTGTGAAAATCATTAAAGAGTTAACGATCTTTATTTTACTTCGGTTTCCACAATGGCTAATGAATTATGCATCATTAGTGAAAATCTTTAATGGCTAATGAATTATGCATCATTTGTGAAAATCATTAAAGAGTTAACGATCTTTATTTTACTTTATTTTTGCCTCAAACAATGTTTAAACTACGTACAGTAGCATTTTTTATAAGTAACCAGTTTCGAGATTTTTGTATTATATAAGCTACCTGTTTAATTATTTTTTATGCTCGTTATAGAAATAAAAAATTTCATAATATTAGTAAAAAGCGAGTAATATAAATTTTTTCCAGTACCTATTAATTCAAACAAAGAATGAATTTTATTTTACTGAAGGAAAAGGTTGCGTAAAATAAAACATAAATTTCGCAAATTTTTATGTGATCTTATGAAAAGTGATATTTAGTTCCACAAATCATCAAAAAATTCAACAAAGCATAGAAATTTTTAAAACACATCCACCATATTTAAAATTGGAGTAACAATGAATTGTTTATCATCAAAAAATTTATATTCAGTAAGATTAAATTGAGATCTGCCAACAAGATATACTGTGTACTAGAAAGTAGTATGATCTAAAGTACACATGATAACAAATCAAAAATATTCATCTTACAGTAGAGATATGTAAATATAAGAGATGAAAGCAAATTTTAACTGTTATCAGAAAATGCTTTCTTGAAAATTTTAAAGCAGAAAGATTAAAAATGCACAGTACTCAAAGATACTTCCTAGGAAATCAATTGTTGACAATTTTGCGAAATATCGAGTAGGTGTAAAATTGTCGTTTAGATTCTGATTCGATATTTCCTGCTACTTTTGTAGACAATTTGTTTATGTTTGACTAAAAGTGTTTTTAGTCTTTCTGCTTTAAATATTCAAGAAACATTATTCTAACAGCAGAAAGGTAAAATTAATAAACTTATAAATAAAAATATCGCATTTATAAGACTGAAAAATTGTAATATTTCAAAATAAGGATCATGATATTTTGGAATACAGTACAGTATTGTATATTTGTTAAGTAACTTGACTTATTATAACGTCATCTTCATAATACAAACCTCACAATGAAAAATACTTATTATTTCATTGATAGGCAAGGAAATAACTGCTGGAAATTTTGGTAAATATCCTGAAATTAAATTACGTCACAATAAAAATATAATTGTAAACTTAATATTTATGAATAAATTATTATTAAAATTTTCCTGGTCGTAGATTTGATTTCAAAGTTTAATTTTTATCTTTCTTTTCAATCTTTATGTAGAGATTATTCTTATTTACAGGAAAAAAATATTATTATTTGCATCAACAGATCCAAGAATAAATTCGAAGACACTGTAAACACAATTGGTGTTGTGCAGTGATGGTAAATCACTGTACAACACGAATTTCAAAATTTTACTGGTACGCAGAATATTTAATAACACTTTTTATTTTATGGGATTTTGTCCTTATTAATTTTAAACTTCAATAAAATGATTTTTGGACTCATTTAAAGCCTCAGGTAATATAAATAAAAACTTTATCTACAAATGCGGATATTTGCATTTTATTCTACTAATTAGTTACGTATCTATACTAGCACGTACACATCGTCGCACGCCATGATACGCAGTAAATATTGCGCAATTTTGGACGCAAAAAATTTTGGTTTTGTCATCACTGTTGTAGAGTCTATTTAATGTTTTATCAATTTTAAAGTCCTGAACGATAATAGCAAAAAACACAATTTTGTCAGATAAAATGACTATAAAAATTAGAGGTTATTTTAATTATATCATTTTATTATCAGCATTTATCAAGAAAACTTGAATGTAAATAGTTTTAAAATTTGCATAATGGTTACGCAAATTTAGTTTGATCAAAACAAACCGAGAACATTTCCTTTAAACTATAAAAGTTTATCAAATATGAAATTATTGACTTAACTCGATATTTTACTCGTAAATTATATGACTGTTTAAACTTAATTCTGTCCTGTGCTATCCTAATTATCGAAACATCATAGTTAGCATCAAACCTGTTCATAGTTAGATATTTATTTTTTATAAACGAGTCGGCTAGTTTGGAATGATTAATGGTGAGTTCAGAAAATGCTCCGAGAATTCTCCGCTGGAGAACCTAAAAAATGACGTCAGGATCCGTGGAGATCTCGAGACAACGTGATTTGTTAAACAATTGTTAATCTAGCCGTTCAATAAATCACGTTGTCTCGTGATGTGACATTATTTTTTAGCTACTCCAGCAGAGACTTTTCGGAGCATTTTCTGAACTCACTCTAAAGATGCCTGGTTAAAATATGGGAGTACAATAAAATACAGTGGTACCTCGGTATATGTCCGCTTTGGAATAAGTCCAAATTGGTTTACGTCCTGCTTGGATGCGAAAAATTTTGTTTGGTATACGATATTTGTTTGGAATACGACCGATTCGCGTGCTAAAACTTGCATGAGTCTGTTGTGTATTCTCTTAAAAATCACATTCCTTATATGAAAATTATAACAAGTCGTAATAGCATTGTCTGGAATGACCAGGCAATGTAATATTTCCGAAACATCCTGAGGAGAAAGCAGAAGTAAAGTTCTTTAGACAGATTTTATTAAAAGTCAAACCTGGTAAGGTTTGACATTTAATAAAATCTGTCTAAAGAAAAGAAACAGAAAACAGAAAAAGAAAAGCAGTCCAAGTAAAGAAAAGAAACAGAAAACAGAAAAAACACCAGAATTTCAGATTCCTCAAGTTTTTATTGGAAGCGGACTCTCATTCCAAACAATAACATCTCCTCCTCCTACCTTCTCAACAACATCCTAGTAGGCACTCAACTCTTCTCAGCAAGGTAGTGAGGTTAAATTTTCATTTATTTCATCTACTGTAATTTATTTTGTATTTATGTATTTTAGTATTAAGCAGTGTTTAAACTATTTTATACAACCCCATCAATGTATAATATGCCAATGACAATAGGATTTTTTTCATTTTCCCTTTATTTCCTATGGGAAAAATTCTTTCGGTATACGTCCTGTTTGGTCTAAGTCCAAGGATCTGAACGGATTAAGGACGTATACCGGGATACCACTGTAGTCGAATCTCTGAACCCTTCAAGTTGATTGTCATCAGCTTGAAGGGGACAGAGGTTTGACTATTCTAATCAATATGAAGGGGAGACACAGAGATTTGACTATTTATTATCCTCTCTGGCCTCCGATTTAATAATCGAAATTGAGATCCCCATAACATTTCGAATAGGGAAAATTTTAGAAGTTTAAACGTCCGCCATTTTTAAATGGTTTATAGACTAACTATAGGATTAAAGATTACAACAATGACGATAACATTAAGCAACACGATATGGGTCAGAACTTCATTGAAATTTAATGAATAGTTCGACAGTTATCATCCTGTTACAGACAGTTAGACACCGAATTTTTTTTTCACTTTCCTTTAAAAATCATTAAAAATAATGGAGTGCGTTTTATTAAAACTTTAAATTAAAAATTTAAAATTTCGTTTGTTTCAGAAAATATCATATTATGTTTAGTATGATAATTTTAGCTATAAAAAATGAAAATCTTTCAAAATTTAGATTCACCATATGTACATTTCGTTAAAATAATGAAATAATTAAATTTTATTTTATCAAAATTAATAAAAATTATTTTAAAATACAATTAAAACAATTTTTCTCTTTTGAAAATTTATAACGTGAAGATTTACTTAAAATTAATTAATTTTGAATAATAGCTTTTCACATTTGAATTTTATAATAAAATAATTCTAGCACTATTTAGTATTATGAAGAATAGCTTATGAATTATTTGAAATTATTTATTAAGCTTTATCTGATATAGCGGCAGATCTAGATATTTTGTTACCTAAGGCAATATTACAAAATGGCGCCATCTCTCCTCTTCACTCACGCGCATTAATACATAAATATATGCAATACTTTGGAACCAAGAATATAAAGATATCAGATACATAATCACTGAGAAATGTAGTTGCACGAAATATTGTCAGGATAAATTTAATCAAGCTTGGGTGTGAAATTTCAACTGCACTTTCGCGCCCCTTCATAATTTTTGCACGAGATGGCTGTCTCACCATAGATCCGGCGCTGATCTAATTAAATTAAAAATTTTAATGTTATCTTGCAAAACTTCCTTATTAGCGAATTTATTATTATTATGCTAATTATATCAGTGCTACAATAGTCAGTACAACAGTCAGTGTTATAATAGTAAGTTAGTTAAATAGTACTAAGTTTTCTATATCTGCTAAAGTTTATTGTTTTATTTTAATACAAACACTTAAAGGAAAGCTGATACATATCATTGATATACTTCCTGCTAGTTTTCCTTATTTAATGCGACAAAAAGTACATTTATTTTTCCCATAGTAGGCAAAATCTCAATAGATAATCAAATATCCTCAATTATAAATGTTTATAGCGTTGGATTAAAAATAATCAAATTTATTATGTAAAACAAACATGATCATTTATCGTTTCACATTCTGAAATTCAACATTTATCTCATTTAAACAAAAGTACATACAGTGTTGTTATATTTTTCTCTTCAATTGAGTTTTTAAGATCTTACTTTCTTTTTCACTTACTAATTATGTTAATAATATTTTCCTGAAATGCTGTGAACGAAATCAATTAGAATATCTTAAGAATTAATGTAAAATATCTTAAGAGTATATAAGAAATATTGTGCATAAGGAGAGCATGCCACCATTTCTACAAATAAAATTCAAACTTTTTTTGTAATTGTTTAATTATATTAATTATAATAAAGTTAAAATGTTCTCGATACATACTGGAGAGCATAGTTTTGTTTGCTGATTTTGCATTTTTATTGATATTTTTGCTATTTCTAACTTAGGCAATAATAAAATTAATTATTCATCTAATTAAAGATTAAACTTTTCCTGTTTAATTATAAACATAAATGGCAATTCTGGACGTAAACTAGAAAGATTTTTATTATGTGTTGTAGCATAAAAGATGGCTTACTTTGTAAAAAATATACTATATAATAAGAATTTTTGGACATTTCACGATACGTCTTGCAAAAATTTCATTTTTTGTCTTCTCCTTTTGAAATTTGAACTGTTTTTTTATGGTCAGTATCATGATTTATATATATATTAACAGTAAAAGTTTTGTAACTTGGAAAAAGAATAATCTATGTCAAAAGTTTCTTTAAACGAAAATATATTTATGACATTTATTAACTTCTGAACTTTTTCACTATGAAAATAATCAGTGTCAAAGCCCGGGATTATTGAATTATATTAATCTGATTCACTAATATTTATTCATAAAATTTGAATACAACTGAAACACAATGAAAAGTGGCATTGTGACTTACAGAACTACCAAACTGTTTTCATAAAGGAAGTGTGATTAAGACAGATACTTATATATATTTCAGTTACAGTTCCTTGACTTTGCACTAAATTATTTTGTCATCACCATGTAACAAGAACTATAAGTCTCTCTTCTTCGTCCAGTTGGCTAAAAGTTTTAATGGTTGATCTTTCAGTCCTATATTGAGTTGTATCCAGCCAATAAACAAGAAAATACTTTGAATTTCGGTTTAATTTCACATTTATAAAGAGGAATTTTCATAATAGAAGAATCATCCTATCAAAGCAAAAGACAACCAATCACGGACATTGGAGTACCATCATTACCAAGAATAATTTAATAGTGATCATAGGCTACCTTAATTAACACAGCTGCCATTCCAGAGGGTTAAAGTCGTAGGATAAAAAATTCTGTGCCAAAAAACCAAACTGAACATTAGTTTACGATTTTTTTTTAATTTTTATCAGTCATTTTTGAGACTGGTTGTTCTTGTTTCAAGCTACAGATTTATAACAGCTGCTTTAAATGCATTTGGATAAAAATAACAACAAAATATTGTCTTACATAATAGATCGCACGTAATTATCTGAAGTTAACGACACTATGGCTACTTTTGACTGGACACAATATAATTGATGTCATTTTTGATAGGTCATCGAACATTAAAAGATGATGATCATATAATTATCATGATACAAATTACAAAAATATATTTCTCATAGTTTTACTTCAGAAGATTTTATAAATATTTTTATAAAACTTATACGAAAGAAATTAACTCGATAGTAACATTTTATATTTACCTGTATTGATAGTTTTAGAATTTCTTACAAGTTTTGATGACTGTAATAATTTAATATACCTTTCTACGTTTTATAACCATCTCAGTAATTTTGCATGAATAGAGAAAAATTAAGGAAAAGTAAAATCAAATTATTTTCCTGTTTAGTTTTTTTTCCTTTCTGAGGCCAAACTTTTGAACCATTTAAAGTTACAATTAATGTTGCTGAACTCACGATATTGAGAATCGACTGCTGTTCGGGATATTGTGGATGAAAAGAAAAAAATTTATATTGAGAAGATAATACTGAAGAACTACAAGTTTAGACATCGGTATGACCTATATTTACATCTATGCATCGTGGCAAAGGACTTGGGGCTAACAAGTTAGTTAGTGTAGTGGGCTGACTTACTTGAATTTCATATGTTTTATAAATAATTCGGAAATGAATATTTAAATTTATTTGTACGAAAATTTAATATCTTAATATACATTGATATAATATATAACTTTAAAACATCACAAATACTTGGTAATTTAGTTTGAGTACCTGAGCTTTTTACGGTATTTCAATAAGTTTTTCTTGGTTAATATAATCACTAGCTCAAGGTTAACGTACAACAAAGATTACATAACTGGTATATTTTTTATTTAAAGCTAGTTTCGTTACATTTCTGTCGAAAACTGTGCTTTACGATATCATCGGAGTCAGTATTGAGTCTATGAGAGAGCCGAAGCTCATTTATATCACTACACCGATGATAGAGTCCACTAAATTATTCGCCATGTTATAGTAAATTACCATAACATAATGAAAACTTTAGCAAATAAGCAACAAGCTTCGAATAAAATTACGATATTAACATATATACGATGATCAGATGCGCCCTGATATTCTGCATATTCCAATCGATTCTAACTGTTCTAAAATGAAGGAGAGTTGTAATTTTAAGTCTTCCTCGAAAGGCTGCATGATTAGTCGTCAAACGAAGCAAATTGCATCGAAATGTTTATTCGAAACTGAAAAAATGAAAACCCAGAGCACGATTACATAAAAATAAACATTGTTCTTACTGACACTGTTATCTTTTCCATAGAAATCGACTGTTCCGCGCGCATTAATACCGTCACAAAAGTCAGTAATACGCCGCTCCCATAGACTCAATACTGACTTCCGATGCTGTCATCAAGTATAATATTAAAAAAATTTTATCACATTATTTTAAAGCATTACGGTAGCAAAAAATAAGGCAAATATAAATGTCATAAATGAACCAAAGATGTATCTTATAATAGTTTTTTCCGTTTTCGTTTCAGGTGGATAGTACCTTGTCTTAAATGCAGCCTCGACTCTCTCTCTGTATCTGAGAATAGTGTGACGCGCATTCTCCCAAGAATGTGGACCTTGAAGACGATACTGATACGGAAGATTTGGACCCATAAAACAAGCCAAAAACAGCGGAAAGTCCCTGAAAAACATACTGAAAATATTCGGTTTGGCTCCTATCATCGAAGACAGATCGTCTAAGTAATCTACGTAATCAACTTGTATGGTATGTCTAGGTCCATTGAAGTATTGTTTGCTCATGATCTCGGAGTTTTGTTTGATATCCGCGTACATGTTTTTTGTAGAAGGCAAATCGACCTTATCATTGATAATTCTAGCAAACCATCTAGCTTGAATTTCCGAAATAGGAAACAGACCACCTACAATTTGAATCAGTCCAATTACTCCGAGTGTCCTGTGTTTAAGTTGAGGAGGAATGACAAATTTATACATTTCCACTTTATTCTCCTTGACTGATATTATGTCGTCTGTCAGAAAGGGAAATTTAATTTCGTAACCGGTAGCCAGAATCACTTCATCCAATTCTGTGACAAAATCGTCTCCTTCGAAGATGACTCCATTTTTAACGAAACGTTTAATGGGTCCTTTAATGATGACAGTACCACTCAGTATGCGATTTGGAAGCGCATCGTTAACCATCGGATGTTGAGAAAGTATTCTATGATTGGGTTTGATCTGATACATTTGATGATCGAAACGCTTATTGATCATATTTTCTACAATCTTGCAACTTATTATGAATGGAGTGAGGTGGAACATGATATTCCAAAATCGACATAAGTAGAGGGAATCGAATGGCATCCCGTTACTTCCGACTCTATGTATTATCCAACAACCTCGTCTTGTGCTTAAATATACCTGAAATAAGATTAATACTTTATTAATAAATAAAGAAAATAATTTTTATCCATAATAATATAAAGAACAATTTTATATTTATATTTTTGATAAGCATGATATCAACAATATCAAAAAATTTTCTATATTTTAAACTATATATTAATAATCTCTGGATTCATTATAGAAGCTAATGATGTTAGGTATGAATGTCAAAATAAACTAAAATACTGTAGTTGTTACAAGTACGAGTAAACTAAAGTATGTGTAACCTAAAGTACATGTAAACTACTTATAAAGTACATCAATAGTTTATGAATATCACTGCCATCAGCACGTACTTTACACGTACATATAACTGCCATCAGCATGCATTTTACAGGTTTGTGTATCACTGCCATCAGTACGTACTTTACACGTACGTGTATCACTGCCATTAGCACTGCCATCAGCATGCATTTTACACGTTTGTGTATCACTGCCATCAGTACGTACTTTACACGTACGTGTATCACTGCCATTAGCACATACTTTACACATACATGTATCACTGCCATCAGCATGAACGTGTAAAGTACGTGCTGATGGCAGTGATATTCATTATTATTTATGTCCTAATTTCGAAGGTTTCAAAGACATGTTCTCATTAAAATTATGTGTTATGGTCAATAATCATAAGGGCAGTGTTTTTATGTAAAAGAATAAAAGAAATAAAAGTTTACATAAATTCCATATTAAGAAAATAACTAAATTTAGACACAAACATGACAAAAATATTTGTGTTTTTAGCGATTTTTTTTCTGTTTTACATTATGTATATATATATATATTTGCATTAAATTCACTATTACACACGAATGATAAACCACGAAGTTAAGACCAAAAACATGACAAAAATATTTGTGTTTTCAGCGATTTTTTTTCTGTTTTACATTATGTATATATATATATATATTTGCATTAAATTCACTATTACACACGAATGATAAACCACGAAGTTATCCAATACAAAAAATGTAAAAAGAAATTAATAATGAATATTTGTTTCAGTTGAGAAAATTGATAAATTGTTCCAGGAAACATTTTGAGATATTCCGGAGATTCAAGATTTAATAAACAATTTGTCGACAATTTTTACCTTATTTCAAATAGATTAAAATAAGTAGAGCGAGGAATTTAATATTTTCTTTAGATATGTAGAAAAATAAACAACAATAGATTCCTGAAAATAAATTATGATAAGCATCCATAATAGTTTCCTTAATAAACTTGTTGATGCTTTGAGATTGATGATTTCCAGATTCAAAAATTTTTGCTGCATAGAAGCATCTTATCAGCTATAACAACAGAAAACAATGGACGAAAATAACGAGGAAATTCGTCACAATTCAAACAGAAAAATAGTTTTTATCACGAAATCCGTTATGCATATTCTTTTTTATTTTCATCTAATTTACCTATTAAAAAATACCACGAATTATAATAAATAAATATTTTCGTTTTGTTCAATAATAAGAATAATATTCCTCAGATAAGCTTCTTATAATGATTCTTGATAGTTAAATAACATTATTTTTATTTTATTATTAAGTTATTTTTGATCTTCTTTGAGAATACTGACACAGTCTGGCATTGAATAGTAAACGTCAATTTATTATGCAATTTTCTTTCATCAATCTGGATATCATTAAGAAAAATAGCATTTAAATAAGCACGAATATCATTAAATTACAGCAATAAAATTCACACTTCTAATTTTATACCTGACCTATATATGTTTTTCTTTACATTTTATGTATCTGATATCTCTAAACTACCTATGATATAGTTTAATGGATATTTTTTTACATTAAAAATGAGATGCAGAAAATTAATCTTTGTTTTTATCATCATCTTCTTCCTATATAATTGTGGCAGATTTAATCTGTAGATATCATCAACTACTATTTTTATCTGTAGATATCAATCAACTTCTATAAATAAATTTAATTCTACATGGCTCCTTTCAGCACATTTCTATAAAATTTAACTGATGTATGAACAATTTAATGTATATAAATGTGTTATTAATGTGCAGAACCAGTTTTCTTTCAGCTGATCTAAGTAATTGCTTATTTAGGTATTTTTTCGATAGTATAAATGTTCGATAATTATAAAACAATGTAAGTTTTTATAGAAGTAAAACGTGTATAATTTTTTATTATAAGAATAAAATTAATCATTTATTATTTTATAGAATGTAAAATAGTAATAACAAAATAATGATTTCCAAATAATTTGATTTGTGTAATATTATTTGATATAATTCTTCAAGAATAACACTTTTAAATATTGTGATCAAGTCATTTTTCGGGTCACAAATTTTTACATTAAAGTAGTCATTACTCACAAGTGAAGAGGTACTGTAGAGTTGAATGACTAGGTTAAACGTACAGCCAATTGCACTTAACAAGTGAGGCATCACTAGGAGGAAGCAGACTACTAAAATTCAAGGTCATGTTAGTATAATTCGCTTAGTGGATTTTTTTTACTATAGGGAAAATGCGTAAATAATTTTTATGAATATCTCCAAACTCTTCATTTCTGTTCGGAATTATGAATGCGCAAATATTCGAATAATTATTAACGGAAAAAAATAATAAATCGTTTTACCACGAAGTTATCCAATACAAAAAACGTATTAAACGTGTTTAACGTGTTTTAAATAAGATTTTGAATAGTTGTTCACCTTTGAGTTCGCAGTTCCATTGACCCCAAACTCTGACCTAAGAAACATTAAATCCGGAAAAATTTCTTACGTAATTAAGTAAATAAGTTTATGTCCGGTTACGTTTAATTATGATAGTAGAACGAACACAAATAGTTATCAATATTAAATATTATTTCATTTATTCAATTACTAAAATTAATTGCGAATCTATTAAATTAAAGAGATCATTTCTAATTATGTTCGCATAATTTGATAAGAATTATGTTAATACGCTTAATTAAACTATTTTAATTAAGTGTAAAGGTATATAGTTAATTAAAATAATGTTTTATATTGACAACTACAGTATCTTTAACTATCATAATCGATATTTTTTACTTAGATTATTGCAATATATTGACAATTACAGTAGCTTTAACTATTACAATCGATCTTTTTTTATTTAGATTACTGCATTATATATCTAGAGTAAAAATTTTTAATTAATATTTTGTTTGATTATTTTTCCTAATTTATTTTTTTTAGAACCAACTGTTGACTGATATTTGGAGCGATAAATGATTTTTAAATGGGTTAATTTTTTTGTTAATTTTTCTGACAAAAAAAAATCAAAAAATTAACAAAATGCCGTTTATTACTATAACAATTTATTAAAAAAAATCATTTTAATTTTATTTTATAGTTTATGAATTTCGAATTTTTATAACTACGATTAGATACTTAAAGAGATGATAATTCAGATAAAATTTGACATTTACAGACTAATAATTTTTACTCATCTCTTTGGTATCACTGTTCGTATATTATGCTTATTTTATGAATTAAAATATATTTTGAAAGTTTAAAGAATTAAAAATATCTGAAACGTGTTCCAAAATTTTACCTTGCTAGCGATGCTGCTAAGTTCCACAGCTGCATCACCACCAGAATTTCCAACTCCTACAACCAACACTCTTTTGTTATCGTACCCGTTTGGTTTTTTATAACTGTGAGTGTGGATAATTCTTCCCTCAAACTCTTCTTCACCAGGAAAGTACGGTCTTAACGGATAGGCGTGATGACCATTGCATATCATAACTGCATCGAAGACATTTTCGAATTCGGTCCCTTTTTGTAAATCCTTAATTTTTATCTTCCAGTTTCCAGTAAAATCGTAGTCGTCCGAAGGAACAACCGATAGAACTTCGTGTCTGAACTTAATATACTTTACTAATTCGAATTTCTGAGCGTACAGTTCCAGATACTTAACCATCATAGAATTGTGCATGTAATTGGGAAAATGTTTTGGAGGTGGAAAGTCGCTAAATGCTGTTATCTCTTTACTGCTATTAATAATAGTAGAGCGGGTAACCGAAGCGATCCCTTCGATATCTTCATCTCTATATCTCCAGAGGCCACCGATATCGTTGGTCTTTTCGAAGCAAACCACATCAAAACCCTCTTCTAGGCAGGCCTTGATTGAGGTCAGTCCACTAGCTCCTGCACCTATTACAGCAACGTACTTCTTTCGATTGTTTTCCATGACTGAAGGAAGTTGACTGAATGATGTGTTAGTTTTATATCGGCCAAATACTTCATCAGGTAACGTACGCATGCGCTGTGCCCCAAACAATTTTATTTTTCAGTGCAGTATAGTAACAGTTACTTACTCTTACTCAACTCACAACTAATTACATTTTTCCTATTACTATGTTTTACCGCATTATTTATAGTTATTATATTTTTATTTCTACTAGAATAATAAAAATTTAATGACTAAAAAAATAGTTTACTTAATGATGAGCATTTATATTAAAGAGCATTACTTGTAACAAAAGCTTTTGCTATTAAATTTTGTTTGATTTAATTTTTGATGCTTAATTCGTGTATACTATTATAGAATTTTGTGCGTTTAATTATGAAGCGATAACAAATATTCAGAATTATAAACTAAATTTTTAATTAATAATAAATTATAATAATTGTATCACTTAATGTTGCTTGAATTTATATATTTTTGTTCGATTTTTGTGGGTTGTTCTATGGGAATTCTTACTATACATATTTTGTATGTTTAAAGTTTAGTAAAGTGTATATGAGTATGACTGAATAATTTCAAAAATCCTACTTTTATATCATACCAAACATTAGCGTAATTTAACTAATTAATTTAAATATTAAATGAAAAGTTTATTTTGTAACTTTGTTTTAATTTATGTATGCATTTTTTGCTTATATAGGGTGTTTTCTAAAATCCGTACCACCCTTTTTTCTCGGAAACGCGATGAGATAGGAAGTAGGGGAAAAAAATTTGATTGCCAAAGTATATCCTAAGAATCGAATGGGCATGATTAAAATTTTGTGGGCCCATCGAATGTAGGGCAATGCCTATTTTTACATAATTGGATAGAACTGTGAAAAACAAACAACATTTGTTTTGAATTTTTTTAATATCACTTACGGATTGTGAGATATCAAAAAAAGATGCCGCCGCATGTACCGTCGATTGGGCTATTCAAGCAGTTAGAAGAATAAAGATCAGACAGAGAGCATGTGTGTACATTGCGAAACATTATTGAAGCAGAAAAAAGCAGTATTATGCAGATTTAAGGCCAATTCTGGTACTCGGTAGTAACATTCGAACCGCAAGTGTGACAAATCTTTCGCCATCAGAGTTCGGCATGGAGCCATACTCAAGAACAAGTGTTTCTGGACTTGTTTCAACCCTTTATCAACGCCATGGATATATACAGATGCCCTCTGTCAGATTCTTCCTATTATTATTGCTTGAATAGCCCAATCGGCGGTACATACGGCGTCATCTTTTTTGTGATATCTCACAATCCGTAAGTGATATTAAAAAAGTTTCAAAACAAAAGTTGTTTGTTTTTCACAGTTCTATCCAATTATGTCAAAAAATATTAAAAAACTTTCAAACAAAAGTT
This sequence comes from Olivierus martensii, assembly GCA_000484575.1. Classification (NCBI taxonomy): domain Eukaryota; kingdom Metazoa; phylum Arthropoda; class Arachnida; order Scorpiones; family Buthidae; genus Olivierus; species Olivierus martensii. The sequence goes on from AYEL01061965.1 coordinate 64,259, forward strand.
GTTTGTTTTTCACAGTTCTATCCAATTATGCCAAAATCGGCATTGGTTTCCATTGGAGATTTCATAGTTGATCCCTTGTGACTCTCCGATGGCTGGTTTCCATTGGAGATTTCATAGTTGATCCCTTGTGTTCCTACTTCCGATGGGCCCATAAAATTTTTATCATGTCCATTCGATTCTTCAGATATACTTTGGTAACCAAAAAATTTTCCCCTACTTCCTATCTCATCGCATTTCCGAGAAAAAAGGATGGTACGTGTGCTAGAAAACACCCTGTATATTTGGGACAATGATCCCTGTGAGCTATTTACTGACATGACATGTCGTGCCTGGAATTAGTGACCAAGAAATTATGACGTCTAAACAGGTTTTTTTCCTACCCAGCTGTTTTGCTAGTCAGTTTTTAAACACAGATTATATAACGTTAATGTTTTAAAATGGAGAAAGTTAATACATTCATAGTATAGAATTAACGCTTGTTAGTTAAATAGTTGAAAGTATCCAATTTTATTCTCATGTTTTGCCGAATTCTGATTTATATTTAACGCATGTATTGATATATAATATACTTTCGATTAACTGGGGTAGTTGAGTTAAGTTGGGTTGGTTAAGCCGCCATATCGAATGTGGAATACACTGTATCTGGCGGTGGCCACTTATAGAACCAATCACAGGCTGGCCAACACCCGTTTTGGTTGAAGGATGAAGGTTCCCGGCCGAGCCCCTATCCCTCCTAAAGCTGGAGGTGTGGGGTACAGGATTTGAACCCGGATCCTCCAGAATGATAAGCCACAGCTTTATCACGCGACCATCCGGCCGACCAGGAGTAATTGGGACATGAATTATACCGATAATCGATTCCCGGATAATCCGCAAGGTACTCAAAAAATCAAAATTATGGATAGCATGCATGTAATATTTAAAAATATACAGTATATTATATGCGTTTTATTACTTACATATATCCGGATATTCTATAATTTATTGAAAAAGGATACAGAACGTCGATTTATTGGCAGCGAGCAATATTTGTAATTTTAATTTGATTCTTATTTTCAGAGCCAAATTATTTAAAGTATAATAAAAAAAAATTAATATGGGGCGTTTAAAAATGGTTAAGATTAAAGTCGATACTTGACCATCAATTTCACAAATTACATTAAAATAATGGTTAATAATATAATTTATGGTTTTTGAATGGTTTTTAATTAATTAATAGAAATTTAATTAATGATTAATTAATTAACAAAATACAGTAGATTCCCGATTATACGGAAATATCAACCCCGTAATATCGGGAGTATCTTATTTTTGAATTTCTTTATTGGATGCTTAATGTCAGAAAATTGATGTTTGTTGAATTAGCAGAAAATATTATATATATATATAAATTAAAATTTTTCTTTCACTACTGAGTGTTTGGTTATTTTTGTATTTATATTATTTAAACCGCTGTTATTTATTTAATTAATGTACCAATGTTCACCTACATTGCTTAATTTAAACATCGCTAAGTAAAATCTTAGTAATCTGAATGAAAATATATTTATATTTTGATAATTTTGGACATTTATCTATTTCCTCTTCTTAATTCTAGTTTTAACCATCGAAACCAACAGTCGATGATTTTGTTTTTACTTCTCAACATTTGCTCTGATAATGGCTTTTGTTTTCATTAGCCATACATATAAATCATAATTCAGACAGTTATTTCCTTGCAAATTAACTTTCATTCACGCATAATGTTAAATACTCACGAAATCTGAATATAATTTATGCAACAATATTTAGATTCACTTTCGTGGCAATACGTTTGATCAAATTTACAAAAATTTTGGATATTATAAATTTTATTGAATTAAGTAATGCTGATATATACAAAAAACAAATCGAAATATTTCATAATTTTTCCAATTCAAATCTACATTTAGATCAGATACCATCTTTATTACTCTTAGTAAATAAAAAAAAAAATTTCATCTTTAATTTTTTATACGTTACATTAAACTGTTTTAATTGGTTTAAATTGTAATCTTGAAGAAAGCACTCCTTCTACATAATTTAAACTTCAATAATGACATAGAAAGTGCATAAAATATTAACATATCATAGGGAAGATAAGAAACCAGAATATTATATTTTTCCGCAATAAATGGAGGATAAAGTGTTTTCTATTTTCAAATTTTTTCCACACTCGATGTGCTATTTAATCAAATTATATCTGCTGCTACTTTCAAATAATTAAAATAATTTTTTATTTACTTTACAAATTTTTTCAGTCATGTTTCTCAATTGGTTTTCCTCTTCGACAATCGAGTATTTTAGACATTTTATTATTTTACACGTAAATTATTATTTTTTTCCTTGATTTTAGTCGATTGTTTTAGAATAAAGTTTTATTAAGCGTGAAAAACGTAACTTAGGAAAGTCATCATTTATAGATTTATTCCTAAACGATTCTTAATCGTGTTTATTTTCACTACTTTCTTCGGATAACTTTTCATCTTACACAATATTTTTCTGTTTATATTTACATAATTATGTATTGCTTATTTTAGTCTCATTAAATTTCTGACTCAAATTTTCCAGTTATGCTTTTCAGAGTGTACTTGTTACATAACATCTATTAATATAAATTCTATTCTGAGTCGACACGGAAAAAAACAAAAAATTTTCTCACAAAATTATCAAATAGTTTTATATGACTTATAATTATTAGAATTAATTATACAGTATACCTGTAATTAATTCTAATTAATATAATAAATACATTTATATGAATGAATTCGTATAATGTAAATAATAATTATCATAATAAATTAAACAAAGTACGGTATCAAATATTTATGTAATAAGTAAAAATTTATTTTAAAATATGATTATTTTCTGGATATACTAATAAAATTCTTAAATATCTTGTAAAATTTCTTATGAGGAAAATGAGAAAACTTAACATTAAAACTTAATTTAATTAATTTTTATTTGTAAAATTTTTGCAAGAAAATTACTATTAAGATAGAGATTAATTCCCATATAAAAGCATTTATGTACGACCTAAGAATAATTTAATTTTTTCCTATAATTATCACAGAAAACATCAGCTAAAACCTCCATATTACCCCAAGAAGAAGAAGAATCACAGAAAAAACTCTTAACCCTTTCAGACTTGGCTATTACAATTGTGCATATAGAATTCTTTATCAATTCTCATTTCTCACGAATACTTTATAAACACAGTTTTTAGTTATTTTTATTTTTGTAATATACTTTCCAATATTCTTTGACTTTAATGTCGACTATCCCCTCATAATCTGAAGTTATTATTAAGTATAGAAAGGCAGTTTGAATATTTTTTTCTTGCATATTGATCAGAAAATTTAAGTATTTGTTTCTTTGTACTGTAAATATATGTTTTTTTTTTTATATGTTCAAGAATATTATTATGACTTTTAATGTTTTATTAATATCATCAATAATTCGAAAAAAAAAAAAATCTGTTTATGTTTTTGATTTAAACGCATTTAAAGTCATGTACACATTTGTAAATATGTTCAAGAATATTATTATGACTTTTAATGTCTTATTAATATCATCAATAATTCGAAAAAAAAATCTGTTTATGTTTTTGATTTAAACGCATTTAAAGTCATGTACACATTTGTATCCAGTTGCTCTCCAGTTATGCAAATTGTCTTGTAATAATAGAGGTTATTGGTTTGAAATTTCAAAATATAATTATGAATTCATCTGGATTTTCTTTAAATTTATAATCATCTATTATTTTAGCATGTTTACTCTTATACTTGATTGTGAATTTCTGAATGATAATTCTGATACATATTATAAATCTGTCAAATTAGTAGAAATATTCTTTTAAAATATGTGTATATAATTGAACTAACTATTAATTATTATTTAACTACTTGAAATTATTTCTTAAAGCATTTCTTCCTAAAGAAATAATGTGTCGAAGTAGCCAAAGATCTGAGGAAGATGAGAAATACTTGAAAGACAGGCAATAAAATAACGAAAAGGACTTCTCTGAATTGACCCTCCCTTCACGCTCTAGATCAGGGCTGTCCAAAAGGCGGCCCGCCAGGCCATTTTGTGCGGCCCGCGAGGCTTTCACGATTTGTGATATGATATTACTTTTTATGTTTTTTCACTTTTATTTATTACTTTTTTGAGAGATTAATAAAAAGAATCCTAAAATTGAATTATATTAACTCAATTAATTAATTTTTCTTAATTATTTAATGATCAATAAGCTATCGATGACATCACATTTTTATAAAACTTTCAATCACGTCAATTTTAGTTTTAGCTATTTCAATTTAAAGTTTTGAATTGTGACTGTATTTTAGTTATTTTTTGATTTCTAACACACACCATTTCAGTGATTGTGTTTTGAATTGTGACTGAGACTCTGTTTTAATTTTTTTTTTACTGTTTAATTTAAATTTAATTTTTATTTTACCACGAGTTCGTTGCATTTATGAAATATTATGCAAACAAATTGTCTCCTTTTGTCTGCAGCAGTATTTCTTCTGGGATATGTTTGAGAATCTGCATGAATGGTATGATGTCTGCACACGCCCGTCGATTGGTCCTTTTCTTCAGTACTTGAGAAGGTTCTGCCATGCAAAGAACCTTCGCATGAATAGACATTGGTATCAACAGAACAAGGCAATCAGCAATACAGCTCAAGAATCTCTAGCCATTCTGTGGAAAACTTTTAAAGATGTATCATTTCACATGATACATCTTGGAAAGTTACTACCTTCCCATTCCCCCGATTTTACACCATCTGATGCCTATATATGTGGAATGTTAAAGGAAAGTATGTAAAAATTTTTTTTTAAATATTATTCTTTCTAGCATTACCTTCTTCCTTAACCAAACTTTGATGATATTTAGGGTGAATTTTAATGATTTTTTTTAACTTCCTTCCCCAATCTTACACCATCTGATGCTACATGTGTGGAATGTTAAAGAAGTGTTCAACTGTGAATATCTGCCAAGAATATTACCTGCATTATGCAAACAAATTGTCTTCTTTTGTCTGCAGCAGTATTTCTTCTGGGATATGTTTGAGAATCTGCATGAATGGTATGAATATTATCTACATTGAGGCAATGCATACTTTGAAAATTTACATTATGCATACCATGGTAAATAAACATACTAACAAGTATGAATGATAGTTTCTTTCAGGAGAAATAAACTAACAGATGACAGCAAGGTAATATTGTTCATCTTTTCACTTCAGTACTGAATATTTTGGCATATACTGTATTTATAATTCTCAGCATTAAATGCACAATTTACTATAAAGTAAATGTAAATTTGAAATAAATTGTTTATGAATAAATAATTACTAAATGATAAATACAAAAAAGTTTATTTTATTTACTATAACTGAAAAATAAATACTTATTAATTTTACCAATTTGTATTTAAGTGAAATGATTCATTGGATAATCTTTCTGAAATTTGATATTAATGTTCTCTACAGATATTTGTTAGGCAAATTCAATTTTGATCAAAACTAAATTAATATAGAAAGATAGATATAAATATTAATTTCAAATGCTTAGAAATCAGAATTTTATATGCAAGGCATGCTGAAGATTACTATTATATCATAACACTCAAAGAGCTAGTAATGATACAGATTTTTTCATTAAAAAATTATGTATTAATAAATGATAAATAAATGCAACAATAAAATGTATTTGCAAAGTGTGTATATTTATTAAGAAACTTGCTTTGACAACTTATTATTAGAAAAAAAAATTTTTATATAGAATGCAATATCATTAAGTGCTAATTAAATTAATACAGTGGAGTTCAGATTATTCAATTTAATATACTGTAATAACTCAAATAATCAAAAATTCTAATAATATGGAAGGCTTAGTAAATTATTATTAAATAAATTAGATTTGAATACATTCACATGATGATATATACACCTATTTATTAATTATCACAATTTTATTGTATAATTTAAAAGTGAAGTGTCAATTACTTGGTGTTGCTATTTTTTTAGAATTTGCAAATAAAATTAAAAGCTGTTTTATTTATAATTTCAAAGTTTATCTGAGATAAAGGATAATTCATCTCAATGAAGGACCATGGTTAAATGAGACTCAGTTAAATCAGAACCTTACTATATAATTATGATATTATTTTATAAATGTTTATAATATTAAATAACTACTGCATATGTAATAATTTGAATATAAAAAGAATAATATAATCTGAATTATAAAAAGTTCCTTTAATTTTACCATTCTATTAATATTTTAAAAGCTATTTATACACAACATATAAAGTAATTCAATAAATTTGTTAAAATAATAATAATAATAATTTACCACTGCTATAGGATTCTATTATTCCTTGAAAAGTGGGACCATAATCATAACCTCTTAAGCGAAGTTCTTTATAAACATCTTTTTTATCTAGTATTATAGTTGATTCATCAACTTTATTAGATGTAAATCTATCATCATCAATATTCAACGGCACATCAAGCACTTTAATGACACCACTTGCTGCAACAGTTCCACTTTCACATACTTCAAATTCCCCAGTAACATCCATTATATTCACTACAAATTTAGTTTTACCTGAAAAATTTTAATTGTGAGAAGTTTGGTCAGTTTACATAAATTTGTCAATTTTCAGAAATTAATCAAATTTCATAGTTTTATTAAAACAGACTTACCTGTTTTTGGTAATATAGTTGCTCTATGAATGGAATAATTCTCAATTTCAATTGGTATTTGAGAAATTTGCATCCGATTCACAAAAGAAATATTTGTATCAGGAATCTGTCAATATTTAATTTCAAAACCATTATTTGAAATATTTAAAGTTTTTAGTTTGTGAATATATGATTAATGCTTACGAAAAAAGTCTGGAAAATTTTTATATAATATATTTCCTCAGAAAAAATTTGAAATATATTTTTACTAATCTACTTTTTGAGAAAAATGAGATTTATAAGATCATCCTGCACTTCTGCGTGGTTCATTATCAACCCCTTAGCACGAAGTCTGTGTAATTTCACTTAATCCAAAAACCTAAAATTCATTTAAATCTAGTCAGAGTGAGGACATCATGATGGTATAAGAGTTGTGGCATAAACTATATTATTTACTTAAAATTCTCCAATAATACAGGGTACACTAACTAATATATATACTGTATATATAATAATAATAGAAAATTATAAAATTTCTATAATTATAATTACTGAATATTATATAATTTTTTATGCATCTTATCCAGAGTTTCGTCTCCTCGACTTACGGCGCTTCGGACTTATGTATATTTTCAATTGACATCATTCTTCAAAGTTTTGAATATTTAATTTGGAATTATGGCTCATCAGCAGAAAATTTCTGAGAAAAATATTTACTTTTTTCAAAATAAAGTCTAAAATGTATCTTAGTTATAAATGCATCATGTTTTTTGTCAACAGATGACGCCACACTCAATTCTGGTAGAATACTATGTGACGGGTGAAATAATCCCTTCCACAGGCTGCCCACCTCTGCGGAGGGATCAGCCGGATTGAAAAGGATGGGGATCGACGGGCAGGACCCGGACCTAATGATAAATACTTTCAAGGGGTCGGACCCGAGACTCGAATCCAGGTCCTCCAGAGTGGAAAGCTGAAGCGTTTCCACGCGGCAAATTCGGCCGACCTAATCCATCATTTATATTAAGTTATGTGCATAATAGTTGCGGTGCATTACATACGTTGGTAAGTGAAAAAGACAATGCTTTGACTTATGGATATTTTCGAGTTATGGCATCAGTCTGGAACCTAAAGTGACATAATTCCGGGATATGCCTGCAATATACGATATCTAAGAAGCTTAATTAAATTTGAAAGATTGAGATTGATTGTAACATGAAGTTATTTCAAATTTCAGATATTTTTGGATACAGAATTTAATTTTGAATTTTGTGTCATAGAAATAATATAACTAATTTTCTGCAAAACTGTATGAAAATTCTTTTCTGGGGGAATTTATTCCTGTTGACCTACAGATAAGTTTCTCTCTTAATTAAAGGTCGGCCGGATGACCTTGTGGTAAAGCTGTGCTTACCACCCTGGAGGATCCGGGTTCAAATCCGTGTCCCATATCCAGTTTTACAGGATGATTCCAGGCCTGGCCCTTTGAACCTCATTCTTCAACCATCCTGTTGACCCCATTATGGATGGTGTCCAGCTTGTTGCTTTATATGTGGCCGCCGCCAGATACAGAATATCCCATGAGGGAGTAAGCCCCCCTCATGGGCTAACCTAATTTAACCTAACCTCTCTTAATTAAAGCATGTCGAATATAACAGTCATTTGACGTGTAATAATTTAATAATCTGTATATTTATGATTTAAAAATGCCTAAGTTCTAATTTCTAAAAGCGTTTTAAAGATATTTGTAACAAATTATAACTGATCGCTACAGAACTTAAAAAATTCTTGATTATCGCCAGGCCAAAATAGAACAGGTCACAAGTCTATTTTCTTGATTCCGGATTAGAGCTCAATGTTCCGGACTAAGGACTTCAAAATTTAATATTATATAGTGCATGCGAAGGATTGCTAAATTTTATAATCTGAAAACATTTTTTACTGTGGGTGAAAAAATTCATTTTATCATATATTTTCATTCAATATAATTTATACAATATATTTATATAAAAGGATATTCATGAATTAGAAATGTCTATATAAATATAAATCGATAAACTCATTTCGGCATTAAAAATCATCTAAATAACTTCATATAAAGTACAATAATATTCAATAAACTTTTGACTGATTCATACCTGTTACAGACTAGATCGCTTAAAGTACTTTAAGGTCGAATTTAACGGATAATAATGCTTTCCAGACACGAAATATTAAATTACGTTAAGAGTTTAAGTTAACGAATGTCCCTTAAAGTACTTTAGAGGCATAAAGTACGTTTAGCTAAGATGGCGGTGCGTAGACCAAGAAAAATTTTCGGTTCAAGACTTTTGTGCATTTAATGCTATCTCTTATTTTATTAATTTCTTTCGTGTTTTAAGTCATATAGATTATACGAATTTTAAGAAAGTAATGATTTATAATTTTAATGTTTTTTTCTTAAATAATACTTTTTTGTGTCGTAGTTTAGACAAAATGGTAGAAGCATGTTGTAAACGTAGGAGAAACTTAAAGTCAAAGATTATTATACTGTGACATTTTTGCTTATTTCTCATGGAGGATATCATATATTTTTCATTATTTACTAACTTTTTTGCTTAATAACTAACATTAAAATTAATATATTTTATGTGTGGCCTGAGACAATTTTTTTCTTCAAATGTGACCCAAGGTATTCAAAAGGTTGGACATCCCTACCTTAGAGTGTTTAGTAGCTTAAGAAACGATAAGGATAAATATAAAGAAGAGCTCAAATCAGGATTTTATACAAACTTAATGTTTAATAGAGATTTGAACAGTGTAGAGGAATACATTAGCATCACAAAATGAAATTCAAAAGATTGAATGCTAGAACACAAAAATGACATAAAAATAAGTAGAATGATGACCTCACTGGCCAAAAGATTCTATTAGTATGACTTGGATGTAAAATAGAGTATTGCTAAGGTAAAACAAAATCTGTGATAACTTAAAAGAGGGATTATTAAAAGAAGCAATAGAAATTGAACAAGAAAACAGCATAGGAATGTTATAAATGACCAACATCCTGTTAGACGTTTATGTTCTGCAGGATTGGAAAGGATTTAAGAATGACACAAAGGTTACATGATTCACTTGCCCTTAGGCAAGTTTTATTGTCAACTCAAGACAAAGAACAACAACAGCAACCCCTAGGAGTATTTTGTACAAAGGGCAAAATGTCATCACCACCAAGTGGTGATTTCACACGTTAAGACATTTCCTTACTAACACTCCCCCTTCTTAGCATGTCAATTACATAATATTTTTTAAGTTATCTTTCATTCCAAAAATCATACAATGATGTAAAATTTTCTTTTGAGACAATGTCTTCATTAGCATGTTGGCAGGATTATCTTTTCTTCTTTTCTTTTGTATGGTAAGCTTGGTGGCTAAATTTTGATTACCCCTTTCTGCTTTATTTTTATAGAGATGTATATTCATTAATTTCTTGAAATTATTTTCTTAAATAAATATAATAGATATCATATTTTGAAAATTTTCAGATTAGAAAAATTACAACGTCTTTCAGAAAAAGTTCAACGTGATATTAAAAAATGTCAAATTAAATTAAATGAAATTGAGAAAAGGATACCTGAGGTATTAATGTTTTATTATTTTAAATTACTTTAGACAAAATGAACTGAAGTGTCAAATTAAAATTAAATATTTCTTGGATTTTAGGAGGAAAAAAAAATTCATCGTTTACATCCTATGGATGCTAAAAATTTGTGTGATCAAATTGAATCAGAATTAAAAATATTAGAAGAGAATATGAAATCTATATTAAAAGATATAAAAACTTTATTTGAGAATGATAACTCTCAAGCTACTGAATTTCAACATAGGTAATAATATCAATGTTCTAAGAATATGAATGTTTACTCTTTTCAGCTAAATTGCTAATTAATAAGCTAATTAATAGTTCTAAAGTATCAAAAAGTGAAAAATGTTGTAATGATTTTGAATGTTTTATATTAATGCATTAGTTAATATGATAAAAATTATTTATTTAATAAGCAATTTTGTAAATTTTTTAACATTTAATTTGTTTATAATTAATATATCATAACTTTCTGTATTAGGAGACTATTAATCAAATGATCTAAACCAGCCAAATGACTTCTAGTGTACTATTTTGGAATTAAATTGTATTTAGTAATTATTAATTTAGGCTTCAGTGTTGTTATTTATTGGATAATAATTAATTAAATTTAGGCTAAAATGTGCCATCTGTTATTTAATAATTAAACTTTTAAGTTTTTGACTAGATTCCAAAATATAGGAGCATATTGGCCTAGTTTAATAAATGATCTAAATTTATCAATATATAAACTTCCCTAAATGAAAATTTGCCAATTACTTTGGTAATCTAACTGATTAACCATTGGCATGATAGCATGAAGTTCCTGGTTCAATACTGGGTCAAGGCAAATTTTTATTTTGGAATTTAATCAAAAATTAAAGTTCAATTATTAATTAATAGATGGTATCACCTTAGACTAAATTTAAATAAGTAATCATAAATCCAATAGATAATAATAACATAGCCTAAATTAATAAAATAATTATTAAATAAAGTTTAATTTTAAAATAATATGCTAAGGGTCATTTGGTTGGTTTAGATTATTTGATTTGTATTGTAAATTATTTATAAGTTTATAACTAATTTAATTGTTTTTAATATTAAATTTAATATTAATAAAATATTTTTAATATCCAAAAAATTAAATATTAATTCTCTTATTAAATTATATGATATGCCTTCAAAACCGTATGACTGTTCTTGGACTGTTCCTTGTCCGGTTTTACTAACCAAAAATTAACGGTAATTTGTTAATCGACATCATAAAAGGAGCTTTGTTAGTAAGACTGATCTATGCTTACAACTCGCACTAATCAAATATTTGCTCTCACTAACTGAAAAACAGTATCAATTTTATAAGTCGCACTAATCGAAATTGTATTATTCAAACTCGCACTAATCAAGGCCTACCTGTATATCAGATTTGAATTCGCACTAATCGAGGCCTACCTGTACATAAGATCGGAAGAGCGTCGTGTACACTAATTGAATATCGCACTAATTGAGGCCTCCCTGTATAAGAATTTTCTGAAAAACGATGTCAATTTTATAAGTCGCACTAATCGAAATCGCATTATTCGAACTCGCAAATTTTTATAAGTCGCACTAATCGAATATCGCATTATTCGAACTCGCATTTTATAAGTCGCACTAATCAAAATCGCATTATTCGAACTCGCACTAATTTTGTAAGTCGCACTAATCAAATATGGTATCAATTTTATAAGTCGTACTAATCGAAATCGCATTATTCGAACTCGCACTAAACGATGCCTACCGTATTGTACATATATGATATTTATACGATCTAAATATAAATGTACTATATTTTGGCAATATTTAATAATAACAAGCAATACAAATAACTTAAATATTTAATGTATCAACATTATATTATGTGCTTGTTGTGATTTCTTTTGTCAGTAGAAGCAGCGGAACTCAGTTGTTTATAGTCAAATTCTATAATGTTCTATCTTTTAAAATGTTAGAATGCTATGTAACCAAAAGTTTATTTGTATTCTATTCTAAATTACTGTTCGATTTTCGTTTTTGTTAGTATGAGAAGCGCATACTGAAGAGGGACCGAGATAGGGTCCGAAAACGTTTTATGGCAATAAAATTTTTGTCCCTTGCTAACAGTGCTTTGTGAGTTCTACTATATACTTAAAGCAAGTGGTTGTATATAATTAATTTGATAAAGGATAATTCACCTCAATGAAGGATTATGGTTAAAGGAGACTCAGTTAAATCAGAACTTTACTATATTATTATGATATTATTTTATACGTGTTTTTAATATTAAATAACTGCTGCATATATATGATATGATATATTTTAATATCATCTGAATTATAAAAAATTTTTTTAATTTTACCATCCTATTAATATTTTAAAGGCTATTTATAACACAATATGTAAAACTAATTCAATAAATTTGTTAAAAATAATAATAATAATTTACCATTGTTGTAGGATTCTATTATTCCTTGAAAAGTGGGACCATAATCATATCCTCTTAAATGAAGTTCTTTATAAACATCTTTTTTATCTAGCATAATAGTTGATTCATCAATACTATTAGATGTAAGTCTATCATCATCAATATTCAATGGTGCATCAAGCACTTTAATGACACCAGTTGCTGCAACAATCCCACTTTCACATACTTCAAATTCCCCAGTAACATCCATTATATTCACTACAAATTTAGTTTTACCTGAAAAATTTTAACTTTGAGAAGTTTGGTCAGTTTATATAAATTTTTCAACTTTCACAAATTAATCAAATTTCATAGTTTTATTAAAACAGACTTGCCTGTTTTTGATAATATAGTTGCTCTATGAATGGAATAATTCTCAATTTCAATTGGTATTTGAGAAATTAGCTGATTTCTTTGTTTAGCTAAAGCTTTCCATGCAAGAACTAAGTAACCAGTTGCAGGAAATAATATACGTTTATCAATACAATATCCTATCATGAAATAATCAGGAGATTCTGGATTTGATATATCAATTTCTATTACAAATTCAGCACTTGATGTAGCTGCTGGATAATCTTTCCAAAATGGAGTTCTCCATTCTTGTGAATGATCCCATTGTATAAATGGTGACAATTTTGGTACACCTCTTGAAACTGGAAAATTAACTTTAGGGTAAAGTTTTTCAATAGAAGGATTAATACCAGCGGTATACATTCTGGAAATTATAAATAATATTAAAAAACAAAAAATAAAATGATGTTTAAAATTCCAAAATTTTAATTGAAATCTTACTTTCCAACAGAAGATAAGAAATAATTCAAATTATCATAATTTGTGAAAATTGAATAAATTTATGAAATCAAATTTCATAGTTTTATTAAAACAGACTTGCTTGTTTTTGATAATATAGCTGCTCTATGAATGGAATAATTCTCAATTTCAATTGGTATTTGAGAAATTTGCTGATTTCTTCGTTTAGCTAAAGCTTTCCATGCAAGAACTAAGTAACCAGATGCAGGAAATAATATACGTTCATTAATACAATGTCCTATCAAGAAATAATCAGGAGATTCTGGGTTTGATATATCAATTTCTATCACAAATTCGGCACTTGATGTAGCTGCTGAATAATCTTTCCAAAATGGAGTTTTCCATTCTTGTGAATGATCCCATTGTATAAATGGTGACAATTTTGGTACACCTCTTGAAACCATCAATGCAATGTCCTATCATGAAATAATCAGGAGATTCTGGGTTTGATATATCAATTTCTACCACAAATTCAGCACTTGGTGTAGCTGCTGGATAATCTTTCCAAAATGGAGTTCTCCATTCTTGTGAATGATCCCATTGTATAAATGGTGACAATTTTGGTACACCTCTTGAAACTGGAAAATTAACTTTAGGGTAAAGTTTTTCAATAGAAGGATTAATACCAGCAGTATACATTCTGGAAAATATAATATTAAAAAATAAAAATTAAAATGATGTTTTAAACTTCCAAAATTTTAATTGAAATCTTACTTTCCAACAGAAGATAAGAAATAATTCAAATTATCTTTCTCTTTTTTGTTCATTAGACCTATAAAAGTGCAATTTTCATCAAGACTTCTTTTCAGAATTGCTTGTAGTAAACAATGCGGAGCAATTTCGATAACAATGGCATTTGAAGGAACATGTGCTAATGCTTCTTTGAATAATACTGGAGATACCAAGTTATTAACAAAATAAGCTGCAGAACACAGTTTAGCAATAGGAGTATCCCAATTACTTTCTGGAACAGATGAACTAATCCAACGGTGAGTGCGTGGTTTGGGATTAGGAATAATCTATAAAGACATTTGATACATTGAAAATTTAATTTTTATAATTAAACTTTTAAAGCAAACATTTACTTTTTCCAAAGCTCTTTGTAATCCTGGAGCTATAGGGTTAACATAACAACTGTGAAAAGCATAGCCACAGCTATCCACTTCTCGTATAAATATATTTTCAGCTTTCATCTGCTTCACAAAAGCAGAAATTTTAGAAAATATAATATTAAAAAATAAAAATTAAAATGATGTTTTAAACTTCCAAAATTTTAATTGAAATCTTACTTTCCAACAGAAGATAAGAAATAATTCAAATTATCTTTCTCTTTTTTGTTCATTAGACCTATAAAAGTGCAATTTTCATCAAGACTTCTAAATATATGAATAATATTAAAAATTAAAAAATAAAATGATGATTCATGCTTTCAAAAGTTTAACTGAAATCTTACTTTCCAACAGAAGATAAGAAGTAATTTAGATTATCTTTCTCCTTTTTGTTCAATAGACTTATAAAAGTGCAATTTGCATTGAGACTTCTTTTCAAAATTGCTTGTAGTAAACAATGCGGAGCAATTTCGATAACAATGGCATTTGAAGGAACATGTGCTAATGCTTCTTTGAATAATACTGGAGATACCAAGTTATTAACAAAATAAGCTGCAGAACACAGTTTAGAAATAGGAGTGTCCCAATTACTTTCTGGGACAGATGAACTAATCCAACGGTGAGTGCGTGGTTTGGGATTAGGAATAATCTATAAAGACATTTGATACATTGAAAATTTAATTTTTATAATTAAACTTTTAAAGCAAACATTTACTTTTTCCAAAACTCTTTGTAATCCAGGTGCTGCAGAGTTAATATAACAACTGTGAAAAGCATAGCCACAGCTATCCATTTCTCGTATAAATATATTTTCAGCTTTCATCTGTTTCACAAAAGCAGAAATTTTATTAGAAGGACCACTAACAGTTATTGTGTCTTCAGAATTGTGACAGACTGGAAATACCCCTTCAGGACATTTTTTTTTAGCTTCTTCCCATGTTAAACCTTAAAAAAAAAAATTAGAGGAAATATGAAATTTAATTATACAATTAAGATTTATAACAATTTTATAATTTTAGTATAGTATTGGTGCATGAATAGAAATGAATTGTATTTAAATATATATTCTAATATAAATATATAAATTAAGTGAAAAAAAATAACAGAAGAAAACTTCAACAAAATATGCATTGAAATATATCATTACTAATTTAGTTACCCTGCACTGACTGAGCATTTCTGGTATACAATTTTTCTCTACTTGTATATACAGTCAATCTTATCTACTGTTATATAGTGATGATATTACTATTGTTATATATTTGTTATATTATCAAGACATTGTAAATGCACATGCATATCTAAATGTCATCATCATAATATTAGTGATACCTTGCAATTTAACATCCCGCAATTCATCAGTCTTGCAATTCGACAGTTGAATTTCATAGGAAGGTGCATGCAGATACATGGAATTGTGTAATGTAATTTGTTATTTGTAAGTTCTTGTGGGCTGCTTTGATATTTGCTTGTGTTGTTTGTTTTAATTTTCGATTCTTCATTTTTCAGAAAGTAAATATTTGCTCATTCTTAGATATTATTTTTTGAGTGAAATTTAGAGATGGGTAATTCAGGAAAGAAGAACACTTGATTGAGCATTGAGAAGAAGATAGAAACTGTAGCTAAAGTGCAGAAAGATAAAACAATTACAGATATAACTCAAGAGGTATGGCATTCTAGGACAACTTGCCAACTTTTTGCAACAGAGAAAGATTATGGGTGCTAGAATGTCTGCTGGAGCAATAAAGATTTTTGACAAGAATAGATCTTTAATCAATGAAGAGATGGAAAAAGCTGCTTCTCACCTGGATTAGATAAAAGGAAGATCCAATAATTTAGGCCATGATTTGTGAGAAAGCTAGGCTAATATTTGAAGAATTGCAGAAGAAAACTCCAGGATGTACTTCAGATTAAAATGAGGAATTTAAACAAGTCGAGGCTAGTTTCATAGATTCAAAGGTAGAACAGGATAAAGAAGACTTTATTCCAACATCCAAGGATTAATAAATTTTGTGTTGTGAATAAAATAGTGTATTTTATAATTTAATGAGTTATGCAATAGTAAATATGTATAATATAGTATATCTCTCTCACCTCACCCATTAGGGGAGTGGGATGGAGGTCTAACAATGAATTAATCTATTTTCCATAATCTTATATAGGAAAAATTGACTCACAATTTGACAGTTTCTCAGTTCGACATTAATTTGGCAACAGATTAGTGTCAAATTGAGGTAGAACTGTATTGTGTACATGATGACAATGTATCAGTTGATAATAAGTACAGAATGATATAATGATGTAACAATGACAATGTGTTATGATCTTTAAAGTTTCAGAATTATTCCCTTTAGAATCTTAATAGTTTAGGCTTAGATTGTCCTCAGCAATCAGAATGAAATAACATTCAAATTCAAACAAAAATCTGAATGATCAAAACAAGTAATTTGGTTTAGTGTTAAAATATCTCAACCTTCAAATAGATTTTGCCCATATTTGGCTGCAATATCCATGACAATCCTGAATGTGCTGTTGAAATTGGAAAACCTACTCTGATTTTATGGAAATTTATGACTATAGATAAACAGAAATTACCTTTCATTATTATAGTTTAAGTAAAATGTTAAAACAAATAAAAAATTTAAAATAATTATATATAATATTTTTATTATTTTTAAAAACATTAATCTATTATCTTATCTATTCAAAAACTTGAAAAAAATAAAACTTTAATAGATTATTCATAATTTTAGAAAATTCTTCATTTAATGATTTCAATTAAACAAAGAATTTTTGAATTTTAAAAATAGTAATGTTTTTGAATTTTTATCATGTTAGTAATGTATTTTTTATTTGTTACATTTATGATTATTTTGCTACATCCTACTAAACAAATTTTAGCAAGCAATTTTTCACTCTATTTTCAGCAAAAAATATAATTTTGATATTTCTTATTCAAGAATTATGAAAATAATTAAAAAAAAAAAATCAAAAAATTACTTGCTAAAATTCATAACCAATATTACTGAAATTTAAAATTTTACTCATATAGTAAACAAAAAATGAAAAAATTCTAGATATGATTTTTATATTTAATAAATCATACAAATGACTTACAAAAACAAAAGAAAATACAAAAAGACTTCATTAATATTTTGAAAAAGTTTAAATGTGAGAATTATGAAGTGCTATTGTTCAATTTTGATTAGAGTTAAATATATTTTAGGTAGTAATTATAAATCAAATCAATCAATTATAATTACACAAACATTTTAATTTATTTTTTATAATTACAAAAAAGTATTTAAGTAATTTTTTAGAGTACAGAAAAAAATGTTTATTACAAGTTTAAACCAGATATATCCTTTGATGTTTAAATTTATTGTCTGTGAAAGATTAATTTATTCTAAGTAATCACTATATTAAAAATTTTTTTATAATACTTTAATTTTAATTTCTTTTATATACTGTTTGTTTACACTTAATTATCTATTCCTTTAATCTTATTTCATACTAATATAAGAGAAATTGGAATTTAACAGTAAATATAATTCATTTGAGAAACTGCTTACTTACCAACTGCTGCCATAGAACCAGCAATTAGGTGTGCGTCTTCTATACATTTTGCTCTCCAATAAGCTGATAAAATCACTTGTTCAGCATTAAAACAGCCATCTGCATATGCACATCCAAGTTCTCCTAAAGAATGACCAACAATGCCATTAGGAACTATATCCAATTCTTTTAATGTATCCACTAATGCTACCTGGATAAATAAGTGAATAAATTATTTTTCAGTATAATTACTGACAATAAATTTGTTTTTTATTCAGCTTACTTGAATTGCAACAATGGAAACAAGGGAAGATATAATTTCTCTTTTATTAGTGCTTTCACTTTCTGGCTTTGTTAATATATGCATTAAATCGATTCCATAAGGTTTCAGTATTTCTTCTGCATATTTAATGCAACTCCAAAAGGTTTCAGTATTTCTTCTGAATATTTAATGGATTTAGCAAATGATTTTAGTTTAAGAAGATCTTTACCCATTCCAGGCCAATGAGTTCCCATACCAGAAAATACAAACCATACTGGTCGTTTTTCTGATGTTATTTGCTATAAAATAAAATTTTCTATTATATTTAAATTCAATTAATAAAATCATATTTCAAATATTATATTTTAAAAAAGCTCTTACTTTTATCTCACTTGAAATTTTCTTAGGCCCTTCTGTTAACAAAGTATATCCTCTATATATCATCGATGAGCGTTTTGATAAATTTTGTAAAAAACCATATGTTTCAAGTGGCACTTTACTGTTCGCAATGTAATCCAATAGAGAAGAAACACCACCTTCTGCTCTGTCACAACTTAATACTAATTGTGGTAATGTTATTTCTTCATATTTCGGGGGACGAGGATTAGCTTTCAGTAAAGCATGTACATTGACTCCTCCAAATCCAAAATTATTTAAAGCAACATATTCTGTTTCGAGAGGAGTTGGTTCTGTAACTACTTTAACTTTACCTTCCACTAATGGAACAATATTAGGATTAGGAGAGTGATAATGTATATTTGGAGGAATGATTCCAGTATCTAATGCCATAGTAAGTTTTGCCAATGCAGCAACACCTAAAATAAGCAAACATCAGTATAATGTTTTTGATAAATTAGTTTTTTATATTAATTTTAAAACATACTTCATAAAGTATTTTATTTCTTTTAATTCAAAAAATATTTAAAAACATTAAAATTGATTTGATAGTAAAAAAGAAAGCATCAAGAATATAAAATTTTCTAAATTTAATGTTTCAAAATTATCTAATAGCTAACCTGAAGCAGCTTCAGCATGACCAATGTTAGCTTTTACAGATCCAATAAGAAGAGGTTTATTTCTTCCTTTACAGAAAATACTTGAAATAGCAGATATTTCTACAGGATCACCAGCCTTTGTACCAGTTCCATGAGCTTCAACATAACATACTTTTAATGGATCAATCTGACATTCTTCATATACAGCTTTCATTAAATCTCTCTGTTGCATTTCAGATGGGAATGTTATTCCTAAATTGTTTTAATTATTAATTTTCATTAATTTATATAAATGAATCAGATTTAAAAACATTTATGTAAAACATAAAACATTAACACAAGCAATTATTTAAGACCTTCAGATTTTGCTCCATCAGTATTTGTTTTAACATGAGAAACAACAGCATATATTCTCCTTGCTTTACTTTCACGTTGTAAAAATGCAACACCTATTGTCTCTGATCGGCAAACTCCATTTGCTATAAAATATATGAAAACTTTCATTTTACATTCAGTTTATTTTTAGATAATAATGAATTTTTCAATTAAAATTTATTCTTCTTACCAGATGCATCAAATGCTTTACAAGTTCCATCTACAGATAACAAATTTAATTTGAAGAAATGTAATGAGGTAGCTGGTCGAATACAAATATTGCATCCTGCTACAATTGCAGCATCACATTGATTGCTTCTCATTGCTAGAACTGCTTGTTGCATTGCAAAAAGACTTGATGAACAAGATGTATCCATAGCAAAACTTGGTCCTGTTTTAAGATAATTATAATTATTAAAAAATTTATTTGCAATATTTTTACTGTTCTATAAAGTAAATTAAATTTTATAAAATTAAATGTAAGATACTTCATATTTGAAAAAAAAAACTTGCAATCCAGAACTTAAGCAGAAACTCATAAAACAAGAATTTCCTGTACTATAATTTTGAATACAATTTGAATTTTAAGTAAAATATTTAAAATTCCAGCAAAACTGCTTATCTGAGAAATCCCAGGTAAGAACATTCTAGAGAAATAGTCCCAAATAGTATAAAAAATTTAATAGAAATAACTTAAAATTTCACATTTTGCAATTAAAAAAAAGTTACAATTAGCAGTAATTAAAATAATACATAAATGAAAATATTCAATTTGAATTAATATTTGCATTTAAAAATATTAACTTTTCTCATGAGCTATTTTAGTGAACTTTAATGAAAAAATTATTTTCATTAACAAACTTTAATGAAAAATGATAATTTTTTCATTAAAGTTTTGCTTTTATGAATTAAGAATTATTTTATAAAAAGAAGAAATTTAAACATCAAAATGTATAGTGTTTACTGAATGTTACTGAAAGGTAAGAAGAAAAATTTTGGGACTAAATCCAGAGTATATTGTTAGTCCTCAATTTATGATGGGTTCCGTTCCAATGTTTCCGTCGTAATTTAATTGTGACATAAGTTAAGAACTTATTTAATTCTTGATTTGTTTGATTTCTGTTTTAATATTTTCATAGATTAGTTTTCTATTTAATTTAAAATGATTAAAAATATATAAATTTACATATACTTCTATAAATTATTCAGTAGCAGATGTACAATTAAATATATAAATCCAGTATTCACTGCTTTGAACGGTATCTTATTGACAGTTTATTATTCACTTCAGCACTATAAAGCAGACCATTATGTCTCTACAACCTTTTTCAACATTTAGAGAAACGTTTTCGGTTTATTTAAACCATCATCAGCTCTTACATAACAGTTTTAACTGCAGAACTAAACGTTTTAGAACATAAATTAAACGGTACAACTGCGACAAACAATAATGACTTAAAACAACTAAATGAAGAAAAATAATTCATCATTCACCATTTTAAAAAGCACTGATATGAACTGATTGTCTTGACTAAAGAAACTATAAAAAGTGATAATTTATCAAAAACTTACACTAAATCTAACATATAGATGGCACAATGATTGCTGCAAATTCAAATTACAGCAATATTTACTTATAAAAATAAGTTTTTATAAAAGTCACCTTTCTCTCTAGATCCTACTACCACTTACTAGTAACTATTGTCTGCTACTTACTAGTAAAAGTTTTGGAGACTTGCAATCGACGATTTCAAACTCTCCAAAATTTACAACTACAGAATCCATCACCAGTTAGTTTTTATCCAATTTCATAAAAAGTTAAGTATAAAATGAGAAATTTTAATTAAGTTAAACATATACCGTATAAATATATACAAATTGTTAAGTGGATTAGTTTTTCCAAGACATTGTATAGTTTTTTTTATAATTTACTTATTTAATTTTATTTTGTTTTCCATCTTTTGCTAGGTATTTTTTACACTTATTAATAGAGATACAGAACACACTGATAGACTTTTCCTTTTTGAAAAATGAATGACAAAGTGAAAAGAGTAGAGGAAAATATGAGGAAAAAGGAAAATATCTTGCTAGAAGAATTGGGACTAACAGGAAAAACAACGCACCCTTTAGTTGCCTCTTACATGTGCCAGTGGCAGGTGAATTATGGCCCCCACCTACAGGGGATTTTGCTTGATTATAAATGAATATCTATCTGGAGTCCGGAAGATATATACGTGTTATAATCAATAAGTTTATATCCACAGATTTACCCATCTCCTAGAAGACTGACGAAATGTGAAGGTCCTAGAATTGATCTGAATCTTTCAGATGGAAAGTTGTTGATCTTCCGATTAATTATTTTTCGAAAGTATTCATTAATATACTTTCACTCGAAAAATTTATAGAGTACTTTTGTATATTCGAATAAATATTCGTTACATATCCAGAAACAAATACCTTTTGCTAGCAACTTTCTGACTTAGTAATAACATTAAATGAGTTCAATGACACTTTTAGTTATCTTCTTCCTCTATATTATATATTGAGACAACAATAATTGTCATTTATATAAATCCATTCACTGACATAACAGCAATTAATTTTATAAAAAATGGTTTCAATAAAATATTTTAAATTCGTAGTCGATTATTTTGTTTTTAGTGATCACTGGCAGAATTAAGCATTAATATATATCTGCAAATTTAAAAAAATGAGTTATTTATATGAATCAACCTCTTAAATAATTAATGTATTTGTACTAGACAACTCTCAAAATCAATGCAATTCTCAATTCAAAACACACAGAAAGTATCATATATCTTCTTTAATGCAGAGTAAACTGCTGAGTATGGTATCCTTATTAATGAGCAGAATCCATGTTTCTAACAGCCATAATATTAAATTTAGGAAATATTTATATTTGTAACAAATAACCACTAATGTACTTAATAAGCACTTGATATTAAAGGGTATTCACCTTAACATAACTGTACATTTACGATGATAGATTAGTTTCCTCGTTTAATAATAATTTATATTTCCTGAGGGATTAAAGGTGTGTACTTTCTTGCTGATACTAATAGCAATAAAACTAAATATATTTGTTAAAAACTAGCAAGTAAATTATATAAAAAAATACTAAAAATGTTTTTCTACATCTATGTAATAATAAAAGTCAAAACAGTGTAGCTCTAGGCAGAAAAAATATTTATACATTTAAAAATTGATGAAAATACTGTACAGTATAATTTAGTTATAAGCCGATACAATGTATTAAATGCTCTGATTATTAAATCTAGGTAAATATACAGGGAAAATGGATTGTAAATTGTTAGCAGCATATAAGTGACAAAAATATATTTTGTGATAATTTAATTTATTTAGAATAAAACCGGGATTTTTTGTTTGCTAATAAAATAATTAATAATCATAACCAAAAATTTTTATTATTCAGATTGCTTAGGGACCTATATGGAACTATATGCAAAAAATAATGTCAAAAATTAGCTACGCAAAATGAAAAAAAGTAACAAAATAACCCATAACATCCAACTATTATGGGTTATTTTGCTACTTTTATCACTTGTTACTTTCTTCATTTGTTCCTTTTTGCCATGGCAGTTATGCCATGACAAAAAAGGAACAAATGAAAAAAGTGATTACGTCAAATGATTATGAAGTAATGATTACGTCATTACCAAATACTAGGCGCATTCGGCAATTCAGATCAATGTGACTAGTATCTGAATAAATCACGTGACTTCTGAGTTTCGTCTGACTTATCTGACTTGGCATTTGCCGAACGCATATGTCTGCTTCTCTACTGATAAACATGGCGGATGAAGTGATATAATACAAATTATTACACATATTACAATGCTTTACATGCATAGTAATATCGAATTAAAAAAATATACATGGACAAGTGGCTAATCATCCTCAATATAAATATCATTTATTGAAATAATTATTTATTGAAATTTTTCAATTTTTAAAAGTATCAAAATAACCCACTAACTTCAAACAATGTTGGAAGTTATGGGTTATTTTGATACTTTTTAAAAGTAATCATATTATTAAAAGTAATCACAAGTTAATCACATTATTTTTTAAAAGTAATCACATTTAAGAAGTATTTTGATACTTTTAAAAATTGAAAAATTTGCTATTTTACAGTATACGACTAAATTTGCAATATACTGCAAATTACAGTTTGCAGTATACTGCATATACTGCAAGTTATAGTTTGCAGTATATTGTCGTAATTTAATTTGCAGTAATTTGCAGTTCTTTTAGTCGTATACTGCAACTTACTGTTTGCAGTATACGACTAAAAGGAAAGCAAAAAAATCACAAATTAAATTAATACATAAATAGATTATTTACAATTTTATACAAGAATTAAAATAATAACATTTATTAAATTATTTTTTATTTACAAATCCTTCGTTTATAATCTTTAGAATTAAATAAAGATCTTTTATTTATTCAACTTTTTCTTGTTATCTAATAGCATAAGAACAATTTGAATAAGTAAATAATATATTGCAAATTAAAAGATCAAATTATAACATAAGAAAAAGAATTTATATACAGTAATTTTAAAATCATTTATTATTTAAATGATAAAAAAAATGTTTGCATGCGTATCTAGTAGCCATAATCCTGAGGAAATGAAACTAGGACCGTGAAAATTTCTGAACAGGTTTTATGATAGCTTCAGACGTTGCGTTACAAATATCATATTATCAAAACTGGATTAAGAATCGAATAAATTTTGCGGATTATTACGGAAATGTTTAATCAATCGTTTCAAATAACTTTCTTAAGTTTTATTCGAATTTTTTATTGCATTTGAAGATAAGCAATTAAAATTTGATTCCATGTTACTCGGAACGATAATTTGGAAGCGGCAAAAAATTACATTTTGATAAAATATTGAGCGACATATTGTTTTAATCATTTGCATTTTATTAAATAAAAAAATGCCACTTTATATTTAATTATTTATTACAAAAGAGAAAACCATTCCATAATTTATACATATACAGATATTTGGATATATATTTTGGAAGCTTTCCTGCTAATTAATCTGCGCGAAAAATTATGGATGATCATCTATAGAATCCAGTACAACTGGATTCAGACAGATTGGGCTCAAGACTTCTTTGAAAAAGACTGAAGACATGAAACTTGGAACTGATTCTACATTCACTAAATTGGCAGATTCTTTACCTTCAACCCATCAATAAACCCAAAATGGTTACTTTATGCTAGATATTTTAGTAGCTACAATTTTTTCCTAAATACTGTAATTGATCTTAACATTATTTAAACGCCAATTCCAAAAATATTTGTGTTTTTGAACGTTTTTTATTTCCTTCAAAGTTATGGTATTTTAAACTAAAATTATAAAGCGTGTTTTCTGATCGTCTAAATATAAATAGGAGATGTTTATACTTAAAAATAGATCTATTAGGAACAGAAGTAGGACTGTTACTCTTAAATACTGACATAGTACTATTGAAGTCAATAGACCGAGAACAATGTGAAGAGAATAGCTATAAATTATATTTGTTCGCGAGATTTTCGTGGAACGATGCTAAAATTGTATCATGAAACGCGTATTTATGCGGCATTAATGATAAAACTTTGGAAATTAATAGGAATAATGAATGACTATATTTTAGTATAGATCCGATCAACTAGTAGTATATTTAAAAATTAAAATAAAAAAATTCATTAATAGATCGAAAAATATTAAGAGTTTTTTGTGCAGATCTTTTAGATTTTGTAGATTCTTCAATTTCATTTGTTTAAACATAAAATCTTTTATATCAGATCCATAAATATTCCACACATTCAGAGGAATTCTTTCTCTCCTTTTATACTACTTTCAAATTGGAAAAACTAAGAGGGATGACAATTTCAATGCTTATTATAGGTGAAGAATAGAATTCAAATGGCTGATCCGGTTCCCCCTGAAAAATATCTAGTTTGGACCCGAATCTTTTAGATGACAAACGAACTTTTGATACTAAAAAGTTGGGTTACAATTTTTACATTTGGTTATTATCCATCCGGCTGACTTCAAATATTATAAAAAAATTGTAATTTAATTAAATCTCTCAATAAAAAATTTATAAAATGTCTTGAAAATAGATGTATATGATCTTTTCTTTTGTTTCCATATGCCAATATAATTTGGTGGTATCTGAATCCATTGCTCTCCTTATACCGATTCTGTACAATGTTAAAATTTCAAAAGCAAACTACGATATCCTAAAATAAAAGTTATTCTACATATATTTATTTATTTCCATATACTGTATTTTAATTTTTACCCCAAAATAAAAGTTGCTTTTTCTCAACGAAAGCATGCTGTGCTGATTAATTGGATTATTTTTGAGATCTTAAGTAATTTAAATATTTTTTACAGATTCGAAATTTAATAAATAAAGAAAATTATATTAGAGGAACAATAAATTTTAGAAAAACCTAATCGTTTAATTTCAACATATCCACTATTTAGAAATAAAACTTGAAGATGAACCACTTAAATATGGCATCCATATCAAGAAGGATTTCAAGAAGAGTAACTGATAATCTAATTTCAAGTCGCGTATCACTACTATTGGGAGGAAATCTGAAAAGTTTAATGCATGCCAATTCGATATCGTTTAATATTAATGATGATATTAAAAAAAATGATCTCCCTTTGGACGAATGCCTTTATATGGCAAAGGGAATTGAGTACTCCAGTAATCTTTCTAGGCTATTGATACTTGAATTTTGCCATAATGTCCAGAAGTTAGGATCCTGAAGAAGTGACTATTAAATGCTCGGAATCCTCAACAGGACAGCCCCTCCAACAGACTATATTATCGTTTGGCTGATCACCAATATGAAATTTTTACCTATGATTTTCAAAGCTCAAAGGAAAGAAAATGGATCATCAAACACAGATTTAAAATTGTAGGATAAAAGACAACGAGAAAAGAAACGGAAATATGAATGGAGATTGGGTGTGTGGAATGTGGACAGACAAGTGAAAGGGAATGAACAGGAACTTGTGAATGAAATGTTTAAATATTGACTGGATATGCTCTGTGTCAGTGAAAAATATCGAAAGGGGTGTGCATTTCAGTGTGTAAAGAAAGACATTATGGGAATAGGATCTGGGGTAAAATATAATAAGTGAGCGAGAAGTGGTATGCGCCTGCTGATAAATATTGTACTATCTATAGCAGCGTATATTCCTATAGATAGTACAAATAAGAATAAAAAAGATAAATCCTGGTGTGACCTGAATGATGCGATAATGAAAATCATGGTACTAAACGAATGATTGTGGCAAGTGATTTCAATAGCAGTTGGTGTAGAAAGAAATGAGTGGAAGGATTAGTTGGAAAATATGATGATCCTAGAATGAATGACAATGAGAAGCAACTGTTGGAGATTTATGCTGAAAACGATTATTTATCTCAAACATTTTCTTTAGGTACAAAACCTAAAGAAGATCCTCAATACAATTGGAAGAGCCATGAGAGAGATCAGAAGAATATGATTGATTTGATTGTCTACGATGAAAGATTGAAAGAATATGAACACAAGTGGTGATGAGAGATGCAGGGATCGGTTCAGATACTATCTGATGAACTCTAGGATGACTCTACCGAGAAGATGGAGAAATGTAAGGAGAAAAAAAGATGTACGGATCGAGTGAAAGTGGAGAATCTGCCTGTAAACCGGGCAAACATATGAGACGAAGGTGTGTGAAAAGCCGAGTCGAATGGATAAAAATACAAGCAACGTGGAGGATATATAGACATACTTTAAGGAGTGTGTAGTGAGATTTAAAAAAAAATGTTAGAGATAGTGAAAGAGAATAAAGAGAATGTGGCAAGATACAGAGATGAGAAATTGCAGAATAATTCTGAAGGTTTTCTGGAAGTTTATGAGAAATTTGAGAAAAGAACAAAGTATGGGTGTATCTGGTGTGAAAGATAAGAATTGTACAATGTTGTGGGATGAATCTAGGATAGTTGATAGATGGAGAGAGTATCTTCATAATCTTCACGACCTATTGGAGAAAAGGATAAGATCGAAAGTGAGAAGATCAGGATGAATGTAAGGAATTATTATGAGTATGATGAACAAATCAATGAAGAAGAGGAGAGGCTTATGATTAGCAGATTGAAATGTGGTAAGGGCCTGCTATGGATGGGGTCATAGCTGAGATGTTGGTGGGAAGTCTATTGTATATGAATGTGGTACCTATATGTTGGATAAAAAGTACGGTTCCAAGTGACTGGACTAAATCTGTGATTGTCCCCAACAACAAGAAGAAAGATGAGAGAGGTGAAAGCAAGAATAATAGGGTTATAAGTTTGCTGAATGTGGATGGAAAGCTATTTGGTAATATTGTGATTGAGAGAGTGAAGAGGGTAACTGATGAGAGAGTATGGGATTTGCAGTGCGGCTTCATGAGTGGAATAGAATATGTGGACTAGATTATCTATATGCGTAGGATTATGGAGAAATATTGTCATGTAGGATGGTCGCTCGAATCATTTCCTGTAGAATATCTGTAACATGCCGATTTATGCTTATCTTCAGATCAGCTACACACCGTACTTCTCCCTGATAGGCTCGATCTTTCAAATATCCCTACAGCCAGATATCATAGGGATTCAAGTGTAGATATTCTAAAGGGATTCTAAAAAATCTGGACATTCTAGAGACCATTAATCATGCAATGTTACGTATCCAGCATGTAATCGACTTAGATGAAACACATATTGAAGTTCTGTAACTTGTTTACATAATAAATTCTTTTTATTGTAATACTCCATTTCTGAATGTATTTTTCATCCATAAAGCCCCATATTTTTGCCTGGTGGTGAAAATTTGAACTATTTTATTTGTCATCGGAAATCTCAACTCTATGGTCTAATTAGTATATACCAGGTTTAAAGTGTCATATGTTGGTTAGAACCTGCTCCAGTGAGTTGCGTGTTTAAGATCAATTATTTTATAATCACCTGTATTAAGAAAGTTAATCACTCTTTTTATATCAATATTCTGACGGTTCTAAATTTCATGAAAATTAATTAAATAATTTAAAAATTATTATTGAAAAATTTCAGAAGGTTTAATGTTCATCAGTTTTAAATAACAGTATTAACAGATGATTACTAGGATGAATTTTGATGTTTTGATTATACCGCTAAATTTTATAGAAATTTATTAATTAATTCGAAATAAAATAAGAGCATCTCAAAAATTTGAATCATGGCATATTATTGAAAAATTTCAGAAGGTTTAATGTTCATTAGTTTTAAATAACAGTATTAACAGATGCTTACTAGGATGAATTTTGATGTTTTGATTATACCGATAAATTTAATAGAAATTTATTAATTAATTCGAAATAAAATAAGAGCATCTCAAAAATTTGAATCATGGTTATTTTTTAATGGTTGTAGATGTAGGATTAGATGTGGCATCGAGGAATAAGAAGGTACTGTACATCTAATCCTGTACCTAAATTAATGAAGGAAATGGCAGGGGAATAGGAATTTGAAATTAGAGGTAAAAACTTAGCATTAACAAAACTTAAAATTTACATAAAAAATCGTAACAATGATTTTTGTTACGTCAGATTTTGTAAACAAATTGTCAATAAATTTTATGCACTTTTAAGACATTAAAACAAAATAGATTTTAAAAACATTTTCAACTTTTTTGAAAATTTAAAAGAATTATTATTAAATTAAATTAAATATATATACACTCTTCCGTTTTCTGTGATTTACGTGGACTAATTGAACACCTGCAGTTGGAAATACCAAAGAACTGGTGAACTTTGAATTAAAAATTTGATTAGAAAAGCGATTTTTGTTTTTTTTTTACCTGCAATGAATGATTTTTATAAGCGGCGATGTTGATTTTATTACCCGGTGATATTTCAATTGTATTGCATTGATTTGAATCCGTTCCTAAGGATTTGATTGCATAAAACGGCTGATTTTATTAAGCAGCAATTTTATAAAGCGGCTGATTTTATTAAGCCGCAATTTTATGAAGCGGTGGGCACTGTAGTTAATACTTTGAATGGTGCAAATTCAAATAGTATGAGAAATTCATGGGACCCATTATTCACATTAATTGAGGCCTACTTGTACATCTTTGTTTGACACTAAAAGTGTTAAATTTATTAAAAAATGAACTTCAATTATTTAAAATTTTTTTTATTTTTTAGCCATAATTATGAGCATAGACCATGATGAATGGGAACATGATTTCTTTTTTCCATGGTTAATGGCCAATTCTCTTGTCTAATATATAATTCAGTTGTTGCTATCCAGAAAAGGGAAATATTGAAAGACATTTTCGAACAATGCTCTCCAATTATAAAAATGAATAACCAAAAGACTCCAAAATATGCAGAGTAAAAATTATAGATTTAAAATTGAACTTACATTCACAATAAAATAGGTTTGTAAAAATTTTGGAGATTATCTCTTTTGTCATATAATCCAAATTTTGAATCAATTGCAAAATTCTTTTATCATATAATCCAAATTTTGAATCAATTGCAAAATCTACACAAAACCAAATATCACATTTAAATTTTTGTTTATGTACCCATGTATTTGTAGTTATTTTCATATTTTCATTTTATGAAGAATTGTTTATTTTACAATCATTTGCTAAAACTCCTGTTCTTTAATAATAATCTTATTATACTTACAACTCTTTAACAGGAACTATTTTTTACTTTAAAGCGTTTTTTGTTTTATTTTGAGACCCTCTTCAGTAAACATTCTTTTTTTAAAGAACAGTATTCAACATAAAAACGTTTAGAACAGTATACTGTTCTAAATGTTCGTTAGAACAGTTACAACAGTGTACTTTGAGACCCTCTTCAGTAAACATTCTTTTTAACAATGCTGTTTAGAATAGTATACTGTTCTAAACAGTTTATACAATAATGATAACCGTTTAGAACAGTTCGTTAGAACAGTATACTGTTCTAAACGTTCGTTAAAAAAAAATATGTTTACTGAAGAGGATCTCAAAATAAAACCAAAAACGTTTTAAAGTAAAAAATAGTTCCTGTTAAACAGCTGTAAGTATAGTAAGATGTTTATTTTACTTAATAAATTTTGAATTACATAGATGACATTGCTATTTTTGTACTTTTATTCCCTGAATATCAGTAGATCGCTATATCACTCCAGTGACAAAAGTAGCTCATGGTCATAAAAAGGTTGGGCAGTCCTGCTCTATATGATTAAAATAAGGTTTTGTTGTAAAAAATTTCTTTTTTGGGGAATGTAATGGTACAAAATAAATGTTTTTTTTAGTTTTAAGCTGTGCTGTCTCAGTTGTTGATGTGTTTACTCATCCTTATCAGTGGAACCCACATACATCACCTGCTGGTTTTATCCAGAAGACAGACAACTGTAAGGGACATACTTCTATAATATGTCTGGTCTCAGGATTGATAATTGTAAAAATATCATTACTTTAATTCAAGTCCTATAAGTCACGTAGGTCATACAGACTCTACCTTGATCATCCAAAATCATGAGTGGGATTCTAGTCGGTCCCTCCCGGGATCTCCACAGTAACGAGAAATCCATAAATTTTTGGCATTTCCAATTTAAAACATCAAGATTCAAAATTTTTTAATTCAAACTCCTTTATAAATCAAGGACTATTTATATTTTTAATAATATATTTTTGTGACACACTAGTACTATATAGGATTCCACTGAACCCACTTAATCTAAGTCAGGGATTTTCTGTATTGTAATAATTGAGCAGTGTTCTAAAATAATCCTAAAAATTAGTTCCAGAATTTTGATAGTGAAACATTAATATTGAAGTTTATTATTTAGAAAATTAATTTTCTAAGTAATAAGGGGATTTAACATTCTGAAAATGTTGAAAATAGTTTATAAATAGAGACATGATGTTAAGTAAGAGAAAGTAAAAATAATCTAAATTAGATGTTAGTGAAGTGAGATCATAAAAAATTTAACCATGATATATATTTTAAGCATGAATGAAAGATTATATTTTAAAGAAAATAATAGGTATAAAAAGATTCTAATTGAAATTTATGTTATTTCTTTATAAATATAGTAATTATAGATTCTGATTTATTTAATATATTAATCTGTATTAGAATATCTGGAAAAAACTATAGATTTTTTTTCTGTACTTTAAAAGAAATGCATTCCATTTAATTGTTTTATACAATAATGATATGAATAATCAAATAGTTAATTAAAAATACTTATTTTATTTAAATTATAGTTTAAATTAATAAATTTAATTAAATACAAGTGATGTTTTTTGTTATTTATTATATTTTTTGCAACTTGGAAGATGCACCCTAATTTTTGAAGCAATACATTTAAGAAAAACTTTTTAAAAAATTTATTGTTAATATAATAGAAATTTAAAATTTCAATACAAATAAAACCCAAAAGCTAATAAAAAAGTATAGGATTATTATTACCATATATACTTGAATATAAGCCGATCTGTGTATAAGCCTACCCCCAGACTTTAGTGCACAAAATTCAATAAAAATTTGAAACCAATAAATTACGTGATTTTTGATTTTTAGTTACCGATTATATTAATGCCATTTGCCAAAATAAATATTTTATTGAAACTTTAAATATCATATAAAATAAATTATATAATACAAACACCAATATGTAATTTAAAAAGTAAAATTTTACGTTACCCAAAGAGCGTCATTTCGCCAACTCCAACTTACATTTGTATAAGTGCATCAGATAGGCAACGCCGCGCTGTCAGATGCGCCGCGACACAGAAATTCTCGACAATAATCCAACTAAAGTCATCCAATGCAATGTGCCTACATAAGATTCTTGTATTATTGTCGAGAATTTCTGCGTTGCGGCTAATCAGGCAGTGCAGCATCGCCTATCTGATGCACTTATACAAATGCAGGTTGGATTTGGCGATACGATGCGCTCGATTGCATCGGGCAAAGTAAAATTTTACTTTACTCCGAAGCGAAATCGATGTCGATGTATGATATTGTCGTTAGGGTGACATCGTTTCAGAAAATATCAAGTTAA
Source organism: Olivierus martensii (assembly GCA_000484575.1). Lineage (NCBI taxonomy): Eukaryota > Metazoa > Arthropoda > Arachnida > Scorpiones > Buthidae > Olivierus > Olivierus martensii. The sequence continues at coordinate 97,290 of AYEL01061965.1, forward strand.
CGAATAGTAATAAATTTTGATAATTTACATAAAAATATCTTCTTTTTATTGTTGTTATTGAATAACTGTTTTCTTTTCTAAAAAAATTTTCATATAAGTATCCCTCAGTAAAAATTCCATTGGAATACGTCTACGTCACTCGGCTCCCAAGAGTTTCGTTTTCCCTTACATTGTATTTTGTCTAGTTGAGTTGAGTTATCGTATTTAAATCTTTGATCGTATTTTAAAGAGTGGATCATCCTAACGATGATGTCATAACATCATTAGGATGACGTGTGCAACATGATTTCTAGACGTTAAGCATGTGATTTCGAAGTTTTGATTTTGCTTACGATGAACTTTTTTGATAGACTAGTTATTTTTCAGTACAGATTTTAAATAATTATTATTTTTTCATTAGTTTAAATATTATTTTAGTTACTTTTTAATCTATTTTAATTAAGTCATTGATGAGCTAAATATAATAAGCATTTATGGATTACTAGCAAATGGATTAAACATTCTTAATTTATAATAATGAAAAATAAATATATTTTTCCACTCAAAAATGAATCCTAGGTAAGATTCTAGATTGATTGTCAAATTTTTGCATCGCGTCATATCGGGCAGCGTGGCGTCACCTATTTGATTACAGTAGTGGTCTCCAAACTTTTTTGACTGCGTACCCCTAAGATTGAAAAAATAAATGGCCAAACTATATTCCGCGGAAGACTATAAGTGTTCCATAAAAATATTATGAAAATTAATATAAATCTCATATGATTTAATTAAAATACTGTGCCAAGTTGAAACTGGAGTCGCCAGTTTATTTTACATAATTACAATTTGATGATAAATGTTAGTTTTACCTAATTTATTTATTATTAATATCTACCTTTACTATAACATAATCAAAGTGTTTCATAAAAATTTCAAGATTTGATATTCCGTCATAGAAAAAGTTTGGGAAACGCTGCTGTACAGTATGCTTATTTGCTCGGTACGCAATAAACGATGGAAACGATCTGGTTCTTACGATCTTAAATTTTCTACAACCTAGGTGTGAATTAGGCTTAAAGAAACATGTGATTAACAGTTAACTCCATCTCTCACACCCGCTGGTTACAAATGAATCCAAAGAGCTTTTAATACTGTATACACAGTACTGATGAACTTCGGGATGTAAATCACCTTATATGCCCCTGAAGGATTAAAGAAGACAAATGCAATACCGAAAGGAATATTTGATTATACGTTTCTATTAGCGGATGGCGTCTTATCGGGGTTTGCCTATTCCATTAACATAGAAAAGATCCGTTCCGCCAAACTTCTTGACGGATAGCGGCTTAACGAGGTGCATATTATCGGGGTTTGATTGTAAAACAATAACAACATTTCAATTTTATCGGGGTTTGCCTATCCCATTAACATAGAAAAGATCCGTTCCGCCAAACTTCTTGACGGACAGCGGCTTAACGAGGTGCATATTATCGGGGTTTGATTGTAAAACAATAACAACATTTCAAAGAAAATATGTATATAATTATATTGAAAAAATAATTTACCTATTAATTTATATATTATGTGCGTATCTATCTATCAATATTTGCTTTCCTATGATACTGGTTAAGACTGATTGTATTTTAATATATTTATTAATTAAGTATAAGGCACTTACCTAGGTTGATGATCGTTATACTTCGATATAAACCATCGATTGGTTCTGTTGTCAAATGTTTCTATCAGGTAAGTAGCGCTTCTCGAACTCCATCCACCGATGACAAAAATTATTTCGTGAGGAACTCTCGGTCTGAAAAATTTCATCAAAAATGTCTTATTTTCATTAATTTTCGTTTTTATGCTATGGTCGCCCGAAGAAGAAGGTGCGGAGAGGAATGGATTCTTGCTCAAATCTGAATTATAGTTTAATCGAAGCCAAGCGTATATGTAAGCAGAGAGCCACCTTAAAAAACGTATTTCAGTTCGTTTTGTGCAAAATGTTTTGAGTGTAATATTAAATTTCAAAGATATATTGGCTAGATTCTGCTTATCACGGAATTGCCAAATGTGATACCATTCGATAGATATCATCAAACTGGTCAAAAATTATAATAGAACTATGGACGAAAGCGGTACCGATTAGAAGATATTCCGAAAAGTTTAGCTCAATGTAAACGAACCGAGTACCGCCGCCATATTGAACGAGAAGTAAACCGTCACGTGACCATCATCGAATGACGAAAACTGCTATGGTTTTACATCTTGTTTTAAACGCCAAAATATACGCCGGGAATTATTCTTACGATTATGTGTGTTATGATTTTATGTTGAAATCCATAAGTTACTTATGTAATTTATGGATTTATATATTATATATATTAATATATACATTCAGCCCTCGATTTACACGGTAGATACGTTCATGGAAAAATCGTGCAAGCCGAAACCGATTAAAACGAGAGGCAGAATTCATACATAATAAAAATATATGTTCAATTAAACTTTAAACCGTGTAAATCGATCTAAAGAAGATAATGAAAAGTCGAGGATATGTTCTTTATAACCGTGTAAAATGAGATTAGGATTAAAGGAAAAAAAGGGGGATTGGTTCATTAATTTTCAGACACAATTTAATGCTTATACTTTTTCAATTTATTTTTGAAAACGAAAACATAAACATTAATTAACATCGAATACGGTACAAAAAAAAAAATTAACAATATTCCGAACAAATAAAAGCATTCAAACATAATTAAGCGAGTTGCAAACGTGAGTTGAGTTTAGTTGAACTGCGAGGCTTGGACAGTAAAAGTTAATAGTGAGCGATAAATTGTGAAAGCGAAAGTGGACTAAGAAGAATTGTGAGTTATTCTGAATTAAAGACATAAATTAGTGTTATATGAGATAATTATCGGATTTTGTATTGAATTTAGTTATAGTGAAACAAGATTATTTTGTTTTGTGTGTAAATAAATTGGTCTATATGTATTCACTCTTTATTAATCTCTACGAACTCGTAAACCCACAAAACGTGACAATATGAAACTCTTAATTTATAAATGGCATAATGCAAAAACAATCAAAATAAAACTCCAAAATATTTTTTTGTTTTCATGTAAAAACTGTGTAAAAGCGAAACCGTGTAAATTGAGCGCCGTGCAAATCGAGAGCTAGGTGTATTTGCATCAAGATGTATAATTACATCTTGAAAGTGTTCCTGCCAAGGAGTTTGAATACAGTTCTTGCGCGACACCTTCAAGATATATTACAGTGTGTATTATAGGAGAGCCCGTATAACTCGCTCTCCTATAGTACGAATTCGTGTAATTATACCCCGTGAATTATACATCTTGAAAATGTCGAGCAAGACACTGTCACATTCAAGATGGCGTCGCGCGCAGTTATCACTACTTCGTTGTGATAAATACTTTTTCATAAAGCTACTTATCGGTTCCGTTTTCGCGACTGATTTATAATCCGATTTACTAATAATTATTACGCAAAAATCTCGGATTCCGTAAAAAGCGGAATCTTGCCGATATATATATATTTTTGCTCACCTTTCGTTTTTGTCGTTCATAAGAAGCGAAGGCAACAGAAACGATCTCTTATTTATGATTTCAAAATTTATAATGCTGATGATCGATATTAAATATTTTGTCACATTCGACTGAAGTAAAAAGTTTAATTATGTTTCTTTTTTTTTCTTTCTAATAAATCATTAAAAACAGGACAAGTCAACCTACCATGATCTGGAATTCAGTTGAAACAAAATAAAAAATTAGTTTTTGCCTTATTCTTATATAATAATTCTCAGTTTTAAAATTAAAATCCTTTTGATACGCCGATAATTTTGTGTTTATTTTGCTTTCGAATTCTTTTATCATCATAATCATAACCTCTTCCATAATTATCGGATTTTGTTCCTTTTTGAATTGAAATTTTTCCGTTAAATAATTCTAAAAAAATAAATAGAATGTGTTTTAAAATAATAATAATAATAATATTTTCCTTATTTTTCAGTATATTTTTGAGATTTTTAAAAATGAATTTGTTTTTTTAATCCTGTTTTTTTGACATAAGACGTGTGGTGACAGGATCTATATATCAGTAGTGTATATATATGTTTTTGATAGTTTCAAGAAAAATTACAGTATTTTTTTAATATAAGAGAAAAATGTTTTCAATTTGGGCTAAAAATCTCTTTTTTTTTTATTGTTTTATAAAATATAAAATCAGAATTTTACATCCGAAACAACAAAATTTTTTTCTACATTTCCAGTCAAGAATTTTAATTTGTAGAAAATACAAATCATAGAAACACTCTTTAATATCATATAACAATATATTTACATAAAAATATATATATAATTTTTTTTAGATCTTAGAAATCTTCGTCCCATCCGGATAATTCGTCTGGAGGTAATTCAAACTCGTGTGGAAAAGTGTCAAAATTACTTGTATCTGTAGCACTCTCGACCTACAATTGATAAATTGTTCTTTAAATTTTAACATCAAAAGAACTTTCAAGTAATTTTTTCATTATGTGAGACACTCACGTGAGGTACAATTGGCGGAGTTAAAGTTCTATATCTTAATCCTTCCCAATTAAAACCTTGAAACCATCTAATTAAAAAATTATAAGTTTTATTGACATTCAAATGTAATTAAATCATATTTAATTAAATTTGAATGTTAGTTTTATACATATTTTTTTTTTATCTTACTTGTGTTTTTTTATGTCTGCAATTCCATTTTTCTGATATCCTAATCATTTGAATGTTAGTGTTATACATATTTTTTTTATCTTACTTGTGTTTTTTTATGTCTGCAATTCCATTTTTCTGATATCCTAATCTTTCGGATGGATTTTCTCTTCCTAGTCTCTTAATGAGAGATTGAGCATTTTTCCCTATGTATCTAGGAAATTCCAAGGCATCGATTCCTTTTAAGATAATGTTATATGTCTTCATGGGATCAGCAGATGTAAATGGAGGCCTGAAAATATAAGAATAATCTATAGTTTACATTTAAAAAATAGCTCAGAAATTCTTGAATACCACTCCAAGTTCACACGACTTTATATAAAAATTCGCTTACATTCCAGTGAGTAGTTCATACATGAGTATACCAATAGACCAATAATCTACTGCTCTATCGTGTCCTTTATTTAAAATAATCTCTGGTGCCACGTATTCGGGCGTACCACAAAATGTCCACGTTTTCTGTCCATTTGCTAGATATTTCGAAAATCCAAAATCTACCTAGAAGAACAAAAACAGATTAAGAACACGAACGCAATATTTTTGTAAATTTTTAAAATAACTCGAAAAGTATATTTACCAATTTGATGTAACCATCTTTATCTAACATTAAATTTTCAGGTTTTAAGTCTCTGTATATGATTTTTATACCGTGAAGATATTCCAACGCTTCAACTACACATGCAGTGTAGAATCGTGTTGTGGCATCGTCAAAGGAGCCTCTAAACGTAAAAATAATGATAATAAGTGATAATCATAATATAATTAAAAAATTGTTGGATAAAGATTTTTATCATCTACGTTTGCATACATGAAAAAATGCAAAACCTTACTTACTGTACCTGTCTCTAAGATAAGTCCAGACTTCTCCTCCCAAACAAGCTTCCATTAACATATATACATATTTTGTATCTTTAAATGTTTTATAGAGTCTGAAATATGTGGAAAAGATGTACTTTGATGTTAGTCATTCTTAATTTAGCGAAAAATTTTATATTAAAAGTGCTAATCTGTATAACAGATATTTCCTTTAATGCCTTAAAGCCAAAAAAGAAAAGAGAAATAGTTATTTTTATTTTTCTCTCGGTTTCCAAGGTTTTAAAAGTTTGTTTAAAGAATTTGATAAATAATTCAACAGAGATAAGTAAGCTTAAACGATGATAAGAATGCAAATAGAAAAATATTCATTTTTAGAACGTAAGTCGCAGGAACAAAAAGTAAATCTTTGTTAAAAGTTTGTTTAAAGAATTCGATAAATAATTCAACAGAGATAAGTAAGCTTAAACGATGATAAGAATACAAATAGAAAAATATTCATTTTTAGAACGTAAGTCGCAGGAACAAAAAGTAAATCTTTGTTTCATTTTAACTACTTAGAGTGAAACTGAAATTTTATATCTAAGACTTACTAAGATTTTACGCATAACACAAAAACTTGTGAAAATGTTTCATCGGAAATTTTTCAGGTATACTAGAAAGAAAACTTGAATTTCTATTAAAAAAAATTATTTGTGATGGAATTTTATTGTGTACGATCCTTTAAATCGAAGAATTCGAGTAATAAAATGTAGTTCAACTATTGCGTAACGATATAAACTAATTGCCTGCATTCGTTGATTGGAGGCGATCGATTGATTAGAGCTGACTGAATCGATCAGCTCTAATCGATGGATCATTGATTAGAACTGATCGATTTTTCGTAGGAAAATTATTAATAATTGGTTGAGAAATTTCGTGTTTGATGATATCAGCCAATTAATTCAACAGAAAATTCCGAAGTTTAAAATTTCCTAAATATTATCAGCTTGGTAAATTATTTATCATTAGACGTTAGATAAATATGTGTTGTAATATATACAATAATTTTCCTTATGTATTTATTAATAAATGTTTACATAAAATAATTAATTAAATTATTAATGGTCATTTACAACAGCAGCGAATTTCCATTATATTACTATTACATTAATGAAAATAATTTTTCAATAATGTAATCGATTTTTAACGATTAAATTAATGAATATTTTTATTTTGTTTAGATTATATATCAGGTTAACAGTTAATATTTGCATAATTATCGATTTATTATAAGTTAAAATGTATGTTAGATTATTCTTCCTGATACAACTCTTCTCTTATGATTTAATGTATACAATATTTTATTTATACAAACTTATAAATCATGAGTAGTTTACTAAAATACAATCAATAGATAAGTTCTAGATAGCTAAACAATTATAATATCTTTGATCTTACCTACAAATGAAAGGATGCCTACAAATCATCATTGTTTTCTTTTCGCTTATGATGTGTTCCTGTTGTTGAGTTTCTACCACGTGTTGTTTCTTCAAACATTTCAAGGCAAACGTTTCTTCTTTATTATTAGCAAGTTGAACCTTTAAAAAATAAAAATAAAATTCTTTCTATAATGTTTAAGATTATTTAACTTTCATTTTCTGCGATTTAAGTAACCTTTTAAAAAAAAATAAAAGTTTAATGTGAAAATATAAATAGTATCAAAATATATATTATTCATAATCCCACCCACAAAAAGCTTCTCCAATAATCTTGAAGCATTAATTTTGAAATAAACTAATAAATTTAAAACTAAAAATCACACGTGAAGAGCATAACGATGTTAATTGGCTGTTTAAAATAAACAACCAATAAATGATCTCTACCAATTATATATAATCTAATGATCTTAAAGAAATTAATTTTTATAAAAGCGATCAATTAAAATTAAGACTCGTAACTTAATTTTATTTCTAAAAGTTATTAATTATAAAGATAAATTAATTAATTTAACAAGATAAAAGAAATTAAAAAAAAAAAAAAATACCAATTCTACTCTTCCAAATCCTCCAATTCCCAAAGTTGCAACGATTTGTAAATCGTCTAACTTAATTGAAGAAAATTCTTTTTCTACTTCACCAGTAAAAAAAACGGGATGCGAAGAAGACGGTCTTAAAAAAAAATAAATATTTTTCCGAAAATGTGATTAAAAAAACAAAATATATAGAATATATATTAAAAATTCCGACATCTTTCCATACCTTTTCAGAAGACTGCTGTCATCGTAATGCTTATCTTGCAATTCTTGAAGATCACCAATTAATTGATTGAAGGACCTAAACCAATATAATTTCGTTTTTTCAAATTTTTCTTAGTTAATACTTGATGATTTTTTTTTTTTCAGTAAAAGTTGACAACATACTTACTCTCTATCTAACACCAGGCATTCTACTCCAGGTGGCAAAGCAATTACGTTGGCTGTACGTCTTTCTTCTCTATAATTAATTTTTTTTTCTCGTTAATTTTATTTTATACTTGATTTATTTATAAAATTCGTCTAACTTTCGTAAATGAAAAGCATTCCAATCTCCATTTTAAATATGTTTCGCGTATAAGAGATCAGAATGAATTTTTATATACAAGAATATATTTAAAAAAATGTCTAACTTTATATTAAAGCTTTCAAATAATAAATGATACTATATTTAATGTCTCCATATTGATTTATATTAATTATCATCTGAATTAAGACCAACTTATTGTTAATTTGGTACAATTGCATACATTTCAAAACCCAGCAAAAATGGTGCCGATCGATAGGGGGGATCGAGACAGGCAAAATATCCCTAATGAACTAGGGGTCAAAGATCAAAGATTAACGAGATATAAAGGCTAAAAGTTTCACAATACATGCAGTTTGAGACCGCATCCCACATGCAAGCGACGCGATGCTCTACGATGCGATACTACGAGCAACAGAAAATAAACCAATAGACATAACTTCGACGCGTCCCACGTGTGTATCGTAGCGCAGCGTAACATCGCCTGCTATCGTCCACTTTAACTGAAATACAAACTAGTTTGTTTTCTGACGCGACAGAGGCAAATTATCATGGCTATTGAGTTCAGATTCTCAGATTCTAATAAGCGAAATTTATAAAAGAATCACGTACTATGGAAAATGAGAGATAAAAATTACTATAATCATCATTTAGTACAGTGTTTCCCAAAGTGTGGTACGCGTACCCCCAGGGGTACGGGAAGAGTTTGGTGACGATTAGTAGCATTGGTATGCATAACTGGTAAACCGGAAAACTTAATGCATGCTTACTGTATTGGGATAATTTATGAAAATATTATGCTATTGATTCCAAGATATTTTACCGATTTTATTTTTTACACAAAAATTTTTAACTCTTAAATATGCATTAATTTAAAAAATGAGAGCATTTTATACTAAGTTAGCTGCTAACAATTTAACCTATTTTTTGCTCTTCTGATTGCTGAGATATTACCAGAACATAACAGGAAAATTTGCATATAAATACGTAATTGCATTAAAGTATCACTGGACTAGCAATGTTAGAAGAATTTATTATGAATTCATTCAGCAACAGTTATTATTGACTTTTAGGTCATGTCCCAAGCGATGCGATGCGATACTACGAGCGACAGAAAATAAATAGTGAGACGACATTTCATTACCGATGCTATAGAAGCTCTTCTCGTGGGATACTGTCGCTCATAGCGTAGAATCGCATTTGTAGTATCGTATCGTACAGCGTCGCGTCGCTTATACCTGGGACACGGCTTCACACTGTGCTTCGCTTCTCTACGGTGCGCACCGCGACGCGTCCTATTCCAGTACTCTATTACCTATGCCGCCAGTGAAATTTTTAGCGTCTATATCTCGTTAACATTTGACCTTTAATCTGTAGTTCATTTGGAATATTTTGCGTATCTCAACCCACTATCCATCTGTACCATTTTTTGCTGGGTTTTGCAACGTATGCAATTGTACCGATACTTTAATACATCGTTACTGATTTTGTTAATCCTCGCACTATGGCTCTATAATGAATTGCTTGAAAGCGTTTTTGAGAAAACTTATCCCATCGATTGGTGATTCTTAACTACATTTCACGAATAGCCTAAAGGACTAAGGATTTATATAGACTTTACTTAAAATCTATAAATATTCTTCTTGGAGACTAAGCAATCACATTAGGATATCACTTAATAACTCTGTCATTAAGCCACTCAGAAATCAATATAGATGAATTGGGAATGTTTACCGTATAGGAAATTTCAATTCGATAATAATCCACGTAACGATAATAGATATTTGTGCGTGATATTAATAGTTATATGTATGAAAAAACCATCTTCAGAATATAATCTAAATACTTTTTTTACGGGTGGAATAAAATTTATCTTGTGTATTTAGCTAGTCTTTTTTCCATGCAAAATATAATTATTACTTTTTTAATTTTGTCCAACATTGAGACAGTTTTCATTTACATCTGAAAAATGCAGATCGAGTACATTTATTACCTTAAAAGAGCCTGTTCGCCGAAACATTCTCCTCTTTGTAGAATTCGAATTTCCGTCTCCTCATCGTATTCTGGTAGTTTTTGAGTAACTTTAACCTGTTAATTAAAAAAAAAATAATGATAACAGTTAAGTTTGGTGATTGCAGCTGTAAAGGAGAATAGATACGGGAATAAAACAGTTAAAAAGAAAGGTATAAATGAATTCTCACCCTTCCGCTGCTGAGGATGAAAAATGTGTCCCCTCTTTCACCCTGCCGGATAATATATTCGCCTGGCGGATAGAAATCCTGAGGGTAAACCAGAGGCGCTGTTAGAACTTCCCGTCATATTCATTCACTGTCAGAAGTTTAAAACTTCATAAAGTTACTTTGTTCTGATTACGTTTGTTTAAAAAAAAAAATTAAAATAGGTTTCATCTCATTAATAAAAGAAGAAACGTAATTACGTAATCCGGTTAAATAACTTCCGTCAATTTTTTTTTTATAATTTTAAATTATTTAAAATCGAAATTTATTTTTAGTTTAAAGTTATTTAAAAAATTAACAAAAAAGTAAATAAATGCTTGGCAGTATTCACTCGAGATGTTTATCTGTTGTCACTGTTTAGAATTTTTATTTTTAGAAATGTTGAGTTCTTTGATTTTGATAATCGCTGACAATATATCTTTTTTCTGTTGTTTTATTTACCATATTATCTTTATGGTTTGATTGTAACTCTTTTTCATTTTTGTCCAAGATTTTTTTTTTGTTAGAGAAAAAGTTTTTTTTTTATTTGCCTTCGATGGTTTTCGTGTTAATTCTTATCAAATAATGAATATTTAGTATTATACTTGACGACAGCATCGGAAGTCAGTATTGAGCCTATAGAAGTGGCGTATCACCAACTTTTGTGACGGTATTAATGCAGACGGAACAGTCGATTTCGATTAAAAGGTAACAGCGTCATTAAGAACGGCATATATTTTTATGTAATCGTTCCTTCGGGTTTTCAGTTTTGAAATAAGCAGTTCAATGCAATTTGCTTTATTTGACGGCTAATCATGCGTTTGGCGTTTCGAGAACGTTTTAAAATTACAACTATCCGCCATTTTAGAACAATTAGAATCGATTGGAATGCGCAGAACATCAAGGCGCATGTAATCATCGTATAGACCAGTGGTGTGCAAACTGTGGGTCGCGAAAAAATTTTTGTGGGTCGCCAAATTCAAAGAAATTTATTCGACAATAAAAAATATGAGACTTTTCTTCAATAAGTATCAGGTACCAGTAAAATAGTTAAATGAAATTATATTATTTATAAAAATAAAACTATATTTTTACGAAAACAATTATCTGCATTAGTACAGCGCATACCTCACATTGAATTCTTATGATGTAAAGTTTTTTAAAAGTATTTTTCATTAAAAAATATTTATATCCATATACATAACCATTGTTTCATAAAATTATGTGTTTTATTCAGACAGAAACATAAGCCAAATCCAGAAAGAATTTCACTTTAACTACGTTGACGATTAAAAAAACATCTATCTAACGAGGAGTCGCGACAAAATTTTATACAAAATGGGGGATCGGAAATGAAAACAGTTTGCGCATCACTGTTATAGACGCACAGTTAATTTACTACATATTAATATCGTAATTTTATTCGAAGCTTATAGCTTACTTGCCAAAATTGTCATTATGTTATAGCAATTTACTGTAACATCGCGAATAATTTAGTGATCTATATCATCGGCGTAGTGATATAAACGAACTTCGGCTCTCCTATAGACTCAATACTGACTTCCGATGCTGTCGTCTATTATAGAAAAATAAACATTTCAAAATACTTACAACTTCCAAAACATCGGCCATTTTTGATAAAATCTCATTAGAAAGATCCTTAAGCAAAGGAACGCTAGAAAGTAAAATAATTATGACAATCTTACAAAAAGACGTAAAATTGTTTATTTTTATATATCCATCACTTTTAAAAACGTATAAAAATGATTATCTGTTACATTTTCTTAAATTTTGATTGATTTAATGTGGAACGAGATGGATTGTTTGTTATCTGTTAACGCTTAAAAGTCTTATAAAAGTGATCAGATACATTAAACAAAGTTATTATGATAACTTATAGCTGTCGTTGCAATCTCCCGTTAATTTGTCAACTAATCAATGATAAAGATAATAAATTAGCATACAAATGAAAACTGGTATAGGACGAGAAGCTTTACGTTTGTCGATAAATAAATCAAAATAAATAAATATTAAATTATTTAATGTATATATTAAAAAATAGTAATAATTAGTAAAATTAAAATGATGTCTGGTTAATTGATAAATCCGTTTGACATTAATAGAGGAATTTAATCAAAAATTATCCTTGAAAATTCTCACCTACGAGATGATGGCTAATTATCTTCATTCGAGAAAAGTTAAGGAATATTTTTGATATACTACGGTTGTTAGACAAAGTGCTGCCACTCAATATACCGTTTAAAAAAATTTATGAGAAAATATATCGGAGAAAAATTTCCTTTAGTAGAACGTGATAATAATAATAGTAATATTTCATGAATTTCATTATATCGGCATATCAAAATTATAAAAAAAATTATAATGTA
>AYEL01061967.1:0-10579 GCA_000484575.1 Olivierus martensii
TTCTTAAATTTTTTGTTCTTAAATTGTTTGTTCTTAAATTTTTCTCTCTAGCTAAGTTAGTTTTCTTTTTTTTTTTTCTGATATATTCGTCGTTCCTGTGAACGATTTTGAAGCTTCTACTCGAATATTTTCTTTTTTTTTAAACTGATAATTTATTTGTATCGATTTTACATTTTTAAATATTTAAATTTATAAAATTTATAAAGGGGGAAATCGGGAGAGATGGCACATGTTTCTTTGTTAACTGATAAAATAATTAATATTCATAACCAAAAAACTTTTATTATTCAAAATAGCTTGCATGAAACTATGTGATGTCAAAAATTAGTTAAGCAAAATGAAAAAAAAATAACAGAACAAACAATTTTTAAAAAGTTCAAGTGATCTGCGTTGTCTCACCCAACGTTGTTTCAACTACGTTGGGTGAGATGGCACAGACTATCTATCCGACGTGTAAAATAAGATTTCTTTATTTTACAGATGCCTATCGAATACAAACTTAAAGGAAGTTCCTCCAGAGCCATATGGAATGAGGAGCAGCTGATCTCAGCTAGGTAGTCAGTAAGAGATGGCAATTTAGGTATAGAATAAATGAAGTGCCTAGGCAGTTTATGGTTTCATGTATCACACTAAGAAGGAGGTTTAAAATTGGTAACACTCAGAAGAAAAGTCTTCATCGATATTAGGCATATGAAAATGAAAGAAAAATAATGGACATCAATAAAAATAGTGTTTGCGCCATCTCACCCAACTACGTTGAGCAGCCACGTGTTCCTTACTGATTGAATGCATGGTCTTCAGGAACAGGGTGCAACTTGTTTGGGTGAAGGGGCACAAAGGGATTGAGGGCAATGAGGTTGCTGATGGGCTTGCCAAGGAAAGGGCCTCTCGTCCCTTTATTAGACCTGAGCATTCCCTGGGCATCAGATCTGATGCATTTGAGCGGGTTGTCATGGACTGATTGATAGCCCACCATGTTATTTACTGGACTCCTGGTCTTAGGCAGGCGAAAGCTCTCATTTTAGGTTCTTTTGTACAGAGAACTAGAATTGCTCTCACTGCATAAAAATGAAGTCAGGATTGTTACAGGGCTCTTACAAGGCACTCATCTTAGAAGGCATCTTCATTTAATTATGATTGTTAACAGCCCTACTTGTAGAAGATGTCAACATGAGGATGAAACTCCTCTTCACATTTTGTGTGAATGTGTGGCCCTTTCATGGCTAACGTATGATCTTCTTGAATTGCAATTTCCCTGCACTAGAAGATCTTGTTATAGTCCCATTGAAGAAGATACTGTCTTTCGTGATTAAGATGGCACTTGAATTGCAATTTCCCTGCACCAGAAGATCTTGTTATAGTCCCATTGAAGAAGATACTGTCTTTCGTGATTTAGATGGCACTTCTTGTGGGATGATCTTGTTAAGGTGCACAATAGATCTTTGGTTATCGCGGTACTAGGGTTGAGAAAAGCCCCCCTTTCTTTCATCTACATCTACATGCATGGTCTTAATTTAGGATGAGAACACTGCTATAGACATTACATTATTCATACATAAAAGCTACTTTAAAAGAATCCCTCGTTCTGATCTTATATTTTTATTATCGAAAAACAGATGTAAATTTTGTAAGCATGCTGAATATGGATTATTTAATCGACTTAAATAAGGCAAATCAGCATCCACGCTGTTCACACAAATGAATGGCAGTTACTGTATGGCGTAATCATTATCAAAATGCCATCTTGGCTCCAGAATGTGAATATACTTAGCTGCGTCGTCTCTCCCGACTTTACCCTATTTAGAATTTTAATTTCAATTTTATAAACAAACTAACATTAAAATCCTTAGAACAATCATAAACTTCTCAACTCTCATTGCCAACAAAAAATATAAATAAAAATGATAATTAAATTAACGAAAAATATCAGATAAGAATTTTCTAATTACTACTATTCTCAAAAATATGAATTAACTTATAAATCTCGAGTGTTCTGGTTAATGTTTACATAGAACAGATGCTGTTATGTTTATTATTGATATATTTATCAAGATCAGTTTAATTGAGTATGTGCCATTTTCGATATTCTAGGAAGAGTAGAGAGAACTTTTAAATTTATCTCCGGTGATAAAAGAATGATCAACATCTGTTTCCTTAAAGATAAACTGCCAAGTTAAATATTTGATTCCTGGTGATACCTTCCTACTAAAGAAGATTTTATATAATTACTCCGAAAGAATTTATTTACAGTTGACTTAAAAGATCGAAAAGAATTCAGAGTTTGAATACGTTTGCTTAATTATTCTTCTCTAGTAATTTCAGCAAAAATTTTTATTTCTATCGATAGTTTGCAAACAAATGCAAGTAGCTCATTCTTTTTTTTTTCCATTTAGTTAATTGCTCCTATCCGAAAACATACACAATATTCATCTATAATAAAGTTAGTTTAATGCATTCGTTTAACCTAATTCTGGATTAGTAGTTAGTTTAATTTCGAATTTATTTTAATGAAGAAAAAAAAATAAACTAGATGATGCTCTTTAAATAATTAATGATGTAGGTGCGGTGATGAAGTTAATTTTAATTAGTAAACTAAACTAAAACTATTTAAAAAGTAATTTTATACATAATACAAATCGATTTTTCTCCTTCTTCGCATTCTCGTTTCGATTCCTTAATTACGAATCAGTGAAAATCTAAATACCTTTCATTATCTTCTTTGTTGATTTTTAAATTTTTCCTGATTTAAACATTCGGTTCGTTTTTTAATTCGGTAAATTCCGAACATAACATGTTTTCATGCTTAATATTCTAGAGCAGATGAAAAATAAAAGGATTTTTTTTTTAATTGCTCGTTCATTGGATTGATAAGGAAAGTTAGAAGAAGGTTTAACATTTTTTAAAGTTTTTTTTCTATTTGTCCTGTTGGAAATTCTTCGTTCAGTTCGAACAAAATGTTATCTTTGTTTCTAAAACGTCAAAACCGTGTAGTTTGAGAATGCACATCTGTTGGGAAAAATATTCATTCTTTAACTTTAAATATACATATATATCTTCTAGCAGAAATTCATCGATTTGATAAAATTCTTTTGAATTATTCTGTAGCATCTTTCGATAAATCGAAATTTTTCTTTGAATTCAATTTCGATTAAAAAAAAAAACTAAATTATAACAAAAGAAGTGACATACGTCTACACTCGTTCGTTCGTTTGCAAGATTATTAATTTTTTAACGATTAAATATACAATAATTTATTTATATCGATACAAATTGGAAAAAAAAAAGTTTTTGTTTACTTGATCACTAATAATATATATCGAATTTATACAAATTTAATCTATAGAGTAACTGGAGATATTATGAAATACCATTTTTTATAATTTATAAAAAATTCTACAAAACTTTATATAGTTTCTCACGTGTTATTATCTTCTATGGACATTCCCATATAACAGATTTAAACGTGGTTACCATAGTTTATGTATCTATCGTGTAATTTAAAAAATCTTAAAGATGCAAAATTTCATATGGCCCAAAAGGTGTGATTTTTCAAATAATTAAAAAACAATATTTTCTTCCAGGTAGTTTCCAAGAGTTATAGATAAATATGTATCTTAGAACATAATTTTATTCAATATTTGTGTCATTTTCTTGTGGGTAGTGATAGTTTACTAGAAAAAAAGCCTTAGAATAGTTTATAGTCTAGTCTAATTTAGAAAGTGGTTTGATCGTATGCCTATCTAAATTTTAACGGAACAAACATTAGCTTGATGTTTACGACTCATACCGTAATATTTGAACGAAAACTACTCCATTAGATGCCAAATCTCTCAAAATAGGAAGAGATATTATGAACGGTGCTTCCTAAATACTCTTAAGAAACACAGAAAACAATTATCATCTTACCTGTATTCTTGGCAGATCTGGTGATTTTAGATGGCCCAAAAATTTTTGTATTTGATGAAAACACGTTCTCTATTTTAAACCGTCACGCTTCCCACTCACGAAACTGAAACTGAGACCAAAGTATTTCGCCACTTAACGTAAAAGTTCTACATTTTTACAGTTTCATAACACCTCCTCCTCTATGAGAAACCATGCTAATCCATATAATCCTCCTATTCCATAACATCCATAGTTACTCTATAATATAAAAGCTTTAGTTTGATTAAAATTTTCTTTTTTTTTAAATAAATATTTTCTAAATTTTTCTTGTTTATAAAACATTTATTTATTTATTTATTGCTTGATAATCGAATGAAACTTTACAACTTCTGTTAATTTGAGCGAAACTTTATATAACTTTATTTAAACTGAAAAGTTAAGTTTTAGTTTTGTATTATTTAATTTTACAACTAACAAAAGTTTTGTTCGTCTTTTCAGCAGAAGTCGATGACAGTAAAGATGATGAGATTTGAAGTGCAATACCCTGTAAAACGGTCTTCACCTGTCGATTGATTTGCCCTGCAGTAAAGACTACCCAAGGCGTTATTGTGACGTTAACCCACTTTGCAACTTCCGTGTTTCGCTCTAGTTTGTATTCAGAGTATCTAATAGTAGTCTAAATTAATGTTTACTGAGAAACTGAATTTAATTCTCTATCATAGATCTATTCGATAAGTTCGATTAATGCTAAATTCGTTTCTAAACCCACAATTATAACACGGTTTCCTTAATAAATATAAGTTAAGATACCTTATGAATATGAGCTGTAAGAGCGATTTTTAAGAATTTTTTCTTAGTAAAAATAGTTAGAATGTTGCCAGAATATGCCTAAAGTTTCAACTTATATACAAGATTTGAAAGTTGAATACGTAAAATTTAAAATTTTATACTCGATATACAGAATTTCAAAGAAGAAAAAAGCAAGAATTGTGAGTTCTAAATCAAGAGTAGTCCGATACTTTCAATGGAATTTTAACAAGACTAGTCTGTGATCCAAAAATAACTTGGATTCAATGGAAAAATATGCATTGTTGAAACTATTTCCAACGATTTTTATCGTTCTTTAGAGTTAAAAGTGCAGTAAAACTTATCAAAATAGTTTATAAATTAATAATTTAAACAGTTATAAACAGTTTTTAAAGTTTTCCAAAATTGTAAATCTAAAATTTAGTAAAAAAAAAATTACATAAAAAAAACTTTATTAGATTATAAAAATTAATAAATAACTTATTAATTAATTAATTAATATGTCTATTTTTTTGTTTCAAATTCTGTGTAATTTTTTTATTAAAAAAATCTATAAAAATATCAATAATACACAATTTTACAAATCTTGTTATATATAAAAATCATAAATTCTTAGTTAAAAAAAAATAAATAAAGATGAAAATATGATGAGATTTTTATTCATTTTTGATATAATAAATCAGGTGAAGTTTCGACTGAAAGATTAATTTATTATTTTAGAACAAAAGTTAATGCTACGAAAAAAAAGTTCTAAAATAACTTTTCTTTCGTAAAATTCAGTAAAAATAAAAACACAAACTTACCTTTAACTTATGTATTTCTTGAGTAAGTCGTAGTATTTCTCTTTCTTGAAGTTCAATTTTCTTTCTGGCTTCGTTTAGATCGTTCTGAACGTCTCTGTTTTGTTCCTGTCGAGATTTGATCTCCGCTCGAAACTTGCCTAACAACGATTCGTCTCCCGCATCCCCTGGAGATGAGTTAGAGTTTTTTGCTCCTGTACTAGCACCGTTTCCCATTTGTTTTTTTTTAAAAACGATAGCAAAGCTTGATACAAGTTACATTTGAGCGTTCGACATTGCATGGAAGTCACCCAAGTTGTGTTACCTGAAGACATGGGTAGTAACTGGTCGCCGAGTTGTGCCTCTACACTTTTAGTAACAAGTCGACAGTGGCGACCGAAGTGGCGCACAAGCGAAGTTTTCTATGCTACCTAGTTATAAATTTAGTTTTTAAGTC
Source organism: Olivierus martensii (assembly GCA_000484575.1). Classification (NCBI taxonomy): domain Eukaryota; kingdom Metazoa; phylum Arthropoda; class Arachnida; order Scorpiones; family Buthidae; genus Olivierus; species Olivierus martensii. The sequence continues at coordinate 5,929 of AYEL01061967.1, forward strand.
GCTCTCTTTCAGAAGATAAATGTCATAACATAAACAAAGTCTCTGTAAATAAAAAGTTAAGTAGTGGTTAACTTTAAACTGATGTTGTGTTTTATTAAGAAATTATCTAAAGTACTTTCTCTTTTTATCAAATTTATTGAGAAATTATTTTCAGTTTTCTGGGTCATTATTGTCTACGCCTAGATAGGATGTTTTATGTGGATGCTACCTATTATGAAATGATGTTATACAGTTTATTATGAAAAGTATACTGTCAAAATTTGATTATATATATTTTTTATTCTTTGAATTTTTGTCATTGGCCAAAAGTATGATGCAAATTATGCTCTAAACATCCATAATCATACATTTAAACTATGATAAAATTTGTTCTATACAGAAAAGATTTAGACAAAAAAAAATCAAGCTTATAAATTTTTTTTAATTCAAATTTTTGTATTTCACATAAATTAGAGATTTCTTATTGTTTACGACGTTTATAATCAAATAATTTATAGCTGAAATTAATACAGTTAACGTATTCTTACTTCGAAAAATGACTCTGCAGACAAATTCGAGAAATCCCGAAGAAGAATTAGTTCAAACATCAATGGTATAGATCTTAATTTTTTAATATCATCATTATCATCAGAATTCAAGTAAATAGATTTTTCAGCGCATATATCATCTAAACGCTAAATTTTTCAGAATATATTCATTGATTTAAAATATTTTTCGGATTTGTTTTGAACTTTATAAAATCGGTAAGGACTTTCTCAAATTTGAAATTATAATAAAATTAATACTACAACAGAACCAAAAATCTTATCTATATTAGCAATATATTAGGTATATTGATTAATTCATGCAGTCTTTACACTACTCTCTTTGATAATAGTTTTCTTGATAATTTTTTTAATAGTTATCTTTATAATCATCTAGATCAGGGCTGTCCAACCCGCGGCCCACCACTGTAATGAATGCGGGCCAGCATAAAATCATAAACTTCTTTAAAACATTGAGATTTTTATGCACTTATTGGTTTTTATTATTTTAATACCTATCTACATTCATATTTCCATTTTTTTAAAATATTTATTTCAGTAATTAAACCTTCTTGACCTGCTTAATGATATAAAAAATTTCTGAACCAAAAAATTCAAAAATGATTATATTAAAACCATAATAAATACACATCGTTGATTACGACATTTTTTGCTTATTTATCATGGTTGATATCATATTCAAAAATGATTATATTAAAACCCTAATAAATACACATCGTTGATTACGACATTTTTTGCTTATTTATCATGGTTGATATCATATATTGTACATTATTTACTAACGTTTTTGCTTAATAATTATCGTTAGAATTAGTATATTTTATGTGCGGCCCAATACAATTTTTTCCTTCAAATGTGGCCCAAGAAGGCCAAAAGGTTGGATACCCCTGATCTAGATGCTGTCTGAAGAATTACTATTCTAGATGCTGAATGAAGAAGTGCAAACATTGCCTTTTTTTTTTTTTTTTAAATTATGGAATTTAGTATCGTATCGCTTTAGAAATAATCGTCATTTATGTCCCGCTTCTACGTATAAATGTTTTAGATTCAGGTAGCATTCTCCTTTTCGTGTTGATGATGAAGAGCGAAACGATCGTTGGAAACCATTTTGTAATCGCAGCGACTCGAAATTGAATTTTCTCTGTGATAAATCGAATTTTTCTGTCTCCTTTATACACATAATAGCCTATGATTTCTGAATCTACCCAGATTACTAATATGGATAATTTAGTAGAATGTTTGTAACATCACACATAATTTTGGCATCCTGATTTTTAAATTATAACAATTTTCAATATTGTTTTCTTTTCTTAAATGAATTTTATCTTTGGATGGTTTTCTCCACGTTTACCATTTTACATTTTATGAGTCGCTTTAAGATTCGAATACATAATTATTAATAAACAAATGTTATCTGTTATACTTATCGAACTTCTGAATAGATGAATCACATATTTTTATTATACATAATCTAAAACTGAATAGTTAGAGTATTAAATTATAAGTTTATCAGAAAAAAGTTATATTTTAAATTTTTGAATTCTAAAGATTAATTAATCTCGATTGAATAATGGTAAAAAATACATTACTATAAAAATAATATAATTAAATTTAATTTTAATAATTTCAAATAAATATATTTAACTGAACTTAATATACTGTACGAATATTTGCAGTACATTATTACAGAATACAGAATATTAAACAGAACATGACTAACGTCAATATAAAAATAACATAGTCAGCTATCAGAGGGGCGGCTGCCCCGGGCCTCACGATTTTAGGGTCCTCAATTTATAACTCAATATGTTAGGAAAAATATATTTGTATATTTTTATGCTGTTCGAGCTTCAATATTTGTCAAAATTTGAAGTTCTCTATCAATGTTTTCGCTTTTCTTGTATACTGAGTTTCAGTATTAGTCAAAATTTGAAGTTCTCTATCAATATTTTCGATTTTCTTGTATACTTACCATTGTATATTTGTCAATTTTGTCTTTTTTTTTGAAGGGCCTCAAAATATTATTTGCCCGGGCCTGGCATTTTCTCTGAAAGTTCCTGTAAATATATCACATTATGCATTTAATATTCTCTCTCTCTCTCTCTAATACATCGCATTATACATTAAACACTCAGAAATTTAGTAAGGATTAACATTATCTTAAGTAATTTTAATAAACAATAACATGAAATTTTTGGTTTATATTAATAAAAAAAACACTAAAATTTTTAATATTAAGCGTCATATACTATTTTATGCACTGTTTATTCACATAAAACTATTACATCATTGAATCGAGTATAACATCTACTATAACTTTCAAAACAATGGATTATATTTGGCCCAACTTAAATATTAAAAAAAAAAAAGAAGTCAGTTTGTAAGTTAAAAATACATATCGAATTTCAGCACTTTTTCGGGGGTGGATGGCCGTAGAATACACATCCGCTTTCTTCCTTCCTGTTAGAAAACCACTGATCTAATTTATTAATGGAAGCTAAATTAGGTGTTGGCAAAATAATCTTCAGGGAAATTATTAACTAGTGAGAGGTCCCCATCAACCAAACACTCATTACTTCCTTTAACTTTTTAAATCGAGCAGTTACAGTAATTATCAAACTTTAATCATAACATTAAATTATTTTTAACAAGTCTGAAATGAAAAAGAGACAAAATATATTATAAAAATTTCCGCAATTGTCTTTTAAAAATTTAAATTTAGATCATCCAATAAGAGAGTGAATTTTTAAATTATTAACCAATAGAATGCCAGTATTCGTTTGAAAATCAATTTACATTTTAAATCTCTTAATTAAATGAATGTAATGAATTTAAAATTAAAAATTAAAATTTTTTTAAAAATCATACGAGTATGCGAATAATAAAAATATTAATAGAATATTATTTTCATTCCGAGCAAAATTTCACGATTTATATATATAAATTTTTAAGCCAGCTGTTGCATATGTCAATCATCAATATTAAAGTAATTATTTAAAATAAGAGAGTGAGTACTTTATTATCAGTTTAAACAAGTTTATTATAACGATAATTATATTTTATTAATCCTTTGCCAGTTTGTAACTTCTGTTTTTAATCAATTTAACCTCATTATGAAAATATTATTACTGTTATCTAGGATATTAACCAGAATTGTTGTTTTTTGCATTTTTTAAAGGCGCGGAATTATTTTTAATAAAATTATCGTAAAACGACCGTAACTCGGATCATTAAAACAGTTACGTACAAATAAAAATAAAATTAAAATATAGAGAAATCAATGCGTGGTACGTAAGTAAACTCTTTTTTAAGTATTTAAATTTTAAAAATCAATCTAATGTATTTTTTATTTTATTTTTATAATTTTCTATAAAAATTCAAATATTTTCTCAAAAAAAACTAAATTAACTAACAAACATGAAAATTAAATTTCCAATTATCTAATGAAATTATTATTTTTCGATTTTAAAATATTAATAATTAAAAAGTAGGGGGCGTCGTTAACGATTAAAATTAGTTAAAATAGCGAATCATTAGTGTCTTTCAGAGAAAGTGCGCGCCTCAAAAATTTAAAATAAAACTGTGGACAATAAAATAAAAACAATGATATTTAAATATTTATTCAATTATAGCATTTATTTATTTCACAGAAGCTTGTTAACGTTTAAAATGACAAAATTGACAAATATACAATGGCGGAAATCCCCTAAAATCGTAAAAATTGACGCCGGAGCATCCGCCCCCTCTGTTAGGCACTGTGAATCATAATTTGATTATATGTTCTTAATTATGTTTAAAAAAAATAAAAAGTATTTATTCATTCCTTCTTAGCTTAAAATATCATTTTAATAAAAATTAAATAATAAAAATTAAAAATTTTTCATAAGAGCCAAAAATGTTTATGTACTGATGAGAACTTCCATAAGAGCGAAAAATGTTTTAAAATAAATAAATTTGAATCATTAATAAAATGAAAAATTAATAACAGCAAGTCAATTAATTATGCAAATTGAACATTTTCAAGCAATTTGCAATTAAAATTCAGCTAAAAATAATAATTTGCAGATTGTTAATATTATAATTTTTTTATTTTAAAACAAAAAAAA
>AYEL01061969.1:0-59192 GCA_000484575.1 Olivierus martensii
AAACTAGGCATTCATATTTTTCGATAAAATTATGAAAAAAGATGAAAATATTCCTAACTGAAATAAAAATATTGGTAGAGATTAAGAGTTCTTAACCACGCTGCACAAGATATTGAAACAAATCGAAAGTGCCAGAATTCAAGCAATACTATCCATGACTTTTCATTATAATATAAAAGAAGTAACAATAATAGATGACATAGATGTGATATAGAAGAGACTATAAATCACATATTAAGGATGGTAAAAATACAAAGTATCAATGGATGTGGATTGGCAGCATAATTAAAATTAGTAGGATTGATGAAAATACTTCATATAATAATAACATTGATAATAAAAACACTCTTTAAAGTAACTGATTATTTTCCTATCATATTGGCATCTCGTCTAACAGGAAAGTTTTTACTATAGTAATTATATAATTTAATATGACATACTCCATTACTATTAACGATTACCATCAAAAAATTTAGATTCAAACGATGGCAAGATATATTTCTACAATTAGGTTTATGACAACACCATTAAGATCTTATTATTGCGTAGGTTAATGACTTATCCAATGATATTGAATGATATTGAATTTACAACGCAATATTAAAAATTTTTATTATAACGGAGTAAAACGGAGAATGGACGAATGATATTGAATTTACAACGCAATATTAAAAATTTTTATTATAACGGAGTAAAACGGAAATTTAGAGGTGTTGATGTATTTATTAAACCATATTTTCAGGACTTTTAATAAAACTGTAAACTTTACAAAACATTTTAGTTTCTATTCATTTTTCGATTGATTTTTGAATGATTTAAACAGAAAATATAAAATTTCTGGAACTTCGCAAATTTACAGGTATGCTAATTAATTTTTTTCTGCTCTATAGTGGCGATATCTATTAATTATAAGAATTTATCTTACAAATTAGAGAAACGTATCAGAGTCTAAATTACATTTAAATTGACAGTTACTTATAAATAACGAAATCTTTCCTAAAAAAAGAAATTTCGGCTTTATACTAAAAGCAATGTCTTCGGACAATACCTGGAAAATTAGATGCTTACATCCAATTGTCGTTTTCTTATTAAAATGATTAATGTTTCTTAATTCTGTACTGTTATGGGTTGAGAGTTGCTCAAAGTTTATACTTGGATATTGAAAATTTGTTTCGACATTATAAACTAAATAATGGTTTCTTATTAAAATGATTAATGTTTCTTAATTCTATACTGTTATGGGTTGAGAGCTGCTCAAAGTTTATACTTGGATATTGAAAATTTGTTTCGACATTATAAACTAAATAATTGTAATTTGTCAGCTAGAAATTTTTTAAAACGAGTCAGGAATGTTCTTTTAATTAGTGAAGTATGAACATCATGATATATCAATTGTGATATTGTGAGCACTCGTTTTAGACAACTGCAAATTATATGATTCAAATGAAAGAATCTAAAATATTCAAGATATTTGAAATTCATATATTTTATATATGTAGTATAATATGTGTATTAATAAATATAATAATATATTTTCATATATCATATATTAAGGTATTTCAAATTAATACAAACCTTCAGAAAAAAAAAATAATTTTATTTTCAATTTACTTCAGTTAGATTCAATCAGTGAATCTTTGTTTAGTTTAGAAGTTAAATCATACAAGAAGTTTTATGCATATTTATTAAAATATGAAAAATTATTAAGAGAATTTCCATCAAATGAAAACAAGGTTAATCCCATATGTTTCAATTCATTTTTACTCTTTTATATAATAAAATTTATGATATACCCTAATTTTGTCTATTCGCCGATAGACAAAATTAGTATATAGTGTTAATATATAGTATATATTAACACTATATACACACTCTATTTTACCTTAATAAGCATAAAGAATAAAAATGATTTTGTCTATTCGCTGATCCCAGACAACTTATGAATACAATATATAAAAAATATATATTAATGAAACAATGTACTATATATTAACACTATATACACACTCTATTTTACCTTAATAAGCATAAAGAATAAAAATTATATAAAACAGATACAAAAAACGAAGCATTCTCTATTTCATATCATTGAGATTGGGACTAGAACCCATAGAATTGCATCGATCACTCTATCTTAAGTACGAATAGTCGTAATGGAGGCGATTGTAACTCGAGGACTCAGTCATTTCGTTTATTAAGAATGTAATACTTAGGTAAGATTTCTTCGTAAATCGGATTATTGTAACTCAGATACTGTTACTATTTTGGCTCCAAAACTACAGTACTATTATAACTTTGAATACTATACATTGCAGTATATTTTGCAATTTATATTTTACAATTACATCTATTAAAAGTTTCTTATTTCACAGATTTTAACAAAATGTTCCAAATACAAAACGAGTAATATTTTTTGTACAGTCGCCACCATCTTAAAATACTGCAGTAGTATGGTAACTAATTGAATGATTTTACATTAGATTGGTTGCTGATGCATTTTTAAAGAATAGTATTTATTGTTCAAAAATATTGAGGATTTTTGAAATTTCATTTTCGTAAGAACGAATGAGGAGCACCAATATTTCAATTAATAAGATTTAAATTATTTATAATGTTATTATTAGCTTTACATATTGAACTCGATAAATATAATTCTTGCTAAAATAATTATCAAAAATTAATATAAATCGATGCAAAAGTTTCATATATTCCAGTTTTTTTCTATTTAAAGGAACTGATGATAAGTATTTTTCAATTATTTTAAGAAATTCTTAGAATAATAATCAAAAATTAATATAAATTGAAGCAAAAGTTTCATATATTCCAGTTTTTTCTATTTAAAAGAACTGATGATAAGTATTTTTCAATTATTTTAAGAAATTCTTCTGAAAATGACCCCTCATATAAAATTTTATAAAAGATTTGTAATAATTTTTAAAATTTCATTTACAATACTTTTGCATTCAAATGACACCGTAGATAGTCATGTAAACCATGTTATTACATTTATAGAAATTGGAATACTGATAAGTTAGAAATTTCTGATTCTAATGAACTGGAGGCTGATTCTAATGAATTGGAGAGCATTTTTGCATTTCAAATGACACCGTAGATAGTCGTTTAAACCATGTTATTACATTTATAGAAATTGGGATACTGATAAGTTAGAAATTTCTGATTCTAATGAACTGGAGGCTAATTCTAATGAATTGGAGAGCATTTGTGTCTGCGCCAATTTTTTTTTATAGAAACTTGGTATGTTCTATATTTTGATAAGAGTCAAATTTTATAAATAGTTTCTAATTGCGTTTAATGCTAAGAAACAAAGTACCATATTCTGTATAAATAAACGTCTTATACATAAAAAATATATATTTATTTATGGTGTAATAATTTTTAAAACAAATGAGTCTAAAAAAAACAACGAATAATAGAATTATATATTTAATGCTACCTAATATTTAATGGGATGGGTGAGCTTATTTTTCGGCGCAAATTTTCTCAAATCGGGTTGAAGATATCGCTACTCACAATTATTTTTCAGTCACTAAATGAAACTTTGTATTTCAAATGACACCGTAGATAGTCATTTAAACCATGTTATTACATTTATAGAAATAGAAGTGTTGTTAAGTTAGAAAATTCTGTCAACTGATTCTAATGAATTGGAGAGCATTTATGTCTGCGCCAGTTTTTTATTATAGAAACTTGGTATGTTCTATATTTTCATAAGAGTCAAATTTTATAAATAGTTTCTATTTGCGTTTAATGTTAAGAAACAAAGTACCATATTCTGTATAAATAAAGGTTTTATACATAAAAAATCTATATTTATTATGGTATAATAATTTTTAAAACAAGTAACTCTTACAAAAACAACGAATAATAGAATTATGTTTATATAATATTTAATGGGATGGGTGAGCTTATTTTTCGGAGCAAATTTTCTCAAATCGGGGTGTCATTGAAGATATCGCTACTCACAATTATTTTTCAGTGACTAAATGAAATCGATATTTTGTATTTAAAACAGCTACAATAGAAGTTTCTAGATACATGAATATTTGTACTGTAGTTATAACCCTTTTGCTGATGCTTTTATTATATCAATTTGGGTTTATTTTTTCTTTATATCCTGTCTCAAAAATTATTTTTGTTAATTCTTGCACGTCCCTTTGCAATAGACCAGTGCCTCCTGGTGGGTCGCTCCCCATAGTTTGAAAAACTATGATTTATGCGGAATAACACACAGATATGTAGACCTGCAAAACTACTGAATATGTTGTATAATGTTATTTCATTACATCTATTTAGTAAGAATATTTAATAGGATGGATGAATACCTCTTGAAAGAAAAGCTATAATAATGGGACGTCATTTTGGATTCAATGAAGAGTATAAAAATTTAGCAACTGCAAAACGTAAAGTAAATAAAATTATTTAAAAAAGCAATATTTCGTTATATTTACAAACGATCTGTATTTTACAAGTAATATAGATTTAATAATAAAACTTGATAATTATTATGTCTCTTTTGCGCATAAAAGAAAGCATTTTCCTGTTAAGTTTATTAAAAAATTTATCTTTAATTAAAATAAGTGTGATTATTTTAATATCGCATAATATTTGGTACCTCTTTCATAGAAAACTTTAGATTACAGTAATTCCATAATTAAACACGAAGTGCTAAAATACTATTAGTTATTTAGTATATAGTAGTACAAAGATGAACTATATAAAAAGCAGTTCGATCAAGAAATTACAGTCTATTTTTTATATCGGAGTTTAAATTAGAAATAGATTTTTATTTTAATATCGCATAATATTTGGTACCTCTTTCATAGAAAACTTTAGATTACAGTAATTCCATAATTAAACACGAAGTGCTAAAATACTATTAGTTATTTAGTATACAGTATAACCAAGATTATCTATATAAAAAGAAGTTCGATCAAGAAATTACAGTCTATTTTTTATATCGGAGTTTAAATTAGAAATAGATTTTACCTATTACAATAAATAAATATCATTTAATTTCCTGCATTTAATTGATAAAGAGAAAATAAATAAAGTACATAACAATTATAAATGTGTTCGCTGATGAAATTTTGCTTAATTCAGAAAATGAACGAAGCGAACATTTTTACCAGAATTTGTTATTTCTATCTGCCAATCATTTTATAATGTAATTTAGTAGTAAAAATTGCGATGTAGAGGAACATGCCCATAATGATACTGAACAAAATTCTGTATCATATTTCTAAATATCTTTTTTAGATTTTAAATAAAAAAGTTACATACATACACACACGATCTGTATTGCCAGAATTTGTTATTTATATCTGCCAATCATTTTATAATGTAATTTAGTAGTAAAAATTGCGACGTAGAGGAACATGCCCGTAATGATACTGAACAAAATTCTATATCATATTTCTAAATATCTTTTTTAGATTTTAAATAAAAAAGTTAAAATATATACACACACGATCTGTATTTTACAATTAATATAGATTTAATAATAAAACTTGATAATTATTATGTCTCTTTTGCGCATAAAAGAAAAGATTGTTATAGTCACCAGACCTTAACAGTGATAAACTTTATCATATTAATATGTATATTTTAGAAAAATTACGAAATTTTATAATATTTTGTTATACATTAATTTGCATGTTATTAAATTAATTTAACATTGGCAAAATTTCTATTAGTTTTAAAAAGTTTCAATAAAATATTTATCCATTACAATTAACACCACAAAGACTCATCTTTATAATATATTGAATAATGTTTACACTTAATTACTTGAAAAAGTAATACACAGTAAAAAGTGGTTTGTTACTTTTCAATGTATTAACTCGATTTTACTTTCAGTCCTTTTTCGAAAATATATTAACAAATATTTAATAGCAAGACTATTTTAGTCTACTCTTCATTTTACGGTTTTATAAAAAAATGAAATGAAGTTTAGTGGTGTTGTTGTAATTATTTAACAATAATTTTAAAGATTTTTAATAAATAATTAATAGCAAGACTATTTTAGTCTATTCTGTTTGGTTTATTAGAACTCTTCATTTTACGGTATTATAAAAAAATAAGATGAAGTTTAGTGGTGTTGTTGTAATTATTTAACAATAATTTTAGAGATTTTTAATAAATATAAAACTTTTGTCAAGGTTTTCAGGTCTTGTGCATTTTTCAACTGAAATTTTGAAAAACTTAAAATATGAAACTTCTGGAATTCCGATCTGCTAATTAATTTTTTATCTGCTCTATAGTGGCGATATCTATTAATTATAATAATTTATTTTGCTAATTAGAGAAAGTGATCGGTGGGTAAGGGGTTAGAATATGCCCACCGTCCGTCCCAGCGTGTCGATAAAAGGCGACTAAAGGAGTCACCTCGTACCATTCGGTGGTTAACGCATCCGTCCTAGGGTCTCATTTGCGGGTCTCTATACGGAACCGGGACTACTGGCTGTGCCCAAATCCGTCACTAGGATCTGCGATGGGACCCCACACGGATACCGAGCCGCCCGCCTCGCACCATATTCGTCCCAGCCTCGTTTTCGGAAGAAAAAGCCCAAGTTAGAACCTCCAAATTACCCGCTAAAGAAGATGAAGTCGTCGGGTTAGATGACATTTACATTGATAACTACTAATAAATAATGAAAGGTTTCCTAAAAATAGAGGACTGATTTATATTAAAAGAAATGTCTGCGGAAGTTATCCGAAATACTTGATGCTTACAACTAATTATCATTTTCTTATTAAAATGAATTGCGTTCATTAATTATACAGTGGGATAATTGGATTTTAAGCTTCTCACAGATTCATACTGGCATATTACAAATTCATTTCCACATTATAAATTAAATGGCTGTGCCCAAATCCGTCACTAGGATCTGCGATGGGACCCCACACGGATACCGAGCCGCCCGCCTCGCACCATATTCGTCCCAGCCTCGTTTTCGGAAGAAAAAGCCCAAGTTAGAACCTCCAAATTACCCGCTAAAGAAGATGAAGTCGTCGGGTTAGATGACATTTACATTGATAACTACTAATAAATAATGAAAGGTTTCCTAAAAATAGAGGACTGATTTATATTAAAAGAAATGTCTGCGGAAGTTATCCGAAATACTTGATGCTTACAACTAATTATCATTTTCTTATTAAAATGAACTGCGTTCATTAATTATACAGTGTGATAATTGGATTGAAAGCTTCTCACAGATTCATACTGGCATATTACAAATTCATTTCCACATTATAAATTAAATAATTCTGATATTTGGCTAAAATCTTTTTTAGATGAATTACCAATATACTTTAATTAGTGAAGTATAAATATTATGAAATTAAAGTAGTTTTAGATGATTGCAAATTATGTGATTCAAATGAAAGAATCTGAAAATAGTCCAGATATTTTGATAAATTTTCAAATTCATGCAATGTCATATGTGACGTAAACAACTTTGCGAAGGATCGCAGGTAGCCATTCTTACAAAATGTTCACCTGACTATAAAAAAACATGAGGACAGCGTAGGAAGGCAATATTGAATCTATGGAAGTGGCATATTACCAACTATTCTGATAGCATTAACGTTTAATAACTTCGCGATTCTTACAAAATGTTCTCCTGACTATAAAAAAAAACTTGAGGACAGGGTAGGAAGGCAATATTGAATCTATGGAAGTGGCATATTACCAACTATTCTGATAGCATTAATGCTCACGGAACAGTCGATTCGATGTAAAAGGTAACAGGGTCAGTAAGAGCGACGTTTAGGTAATCGTGCCTCTGGGTTTACAGTTTTCAATTTCGAATAAACAATCGATTGCACGGAACAGTCGATTCGATGTAAAACGTAACAGGGTCAATAAGAACGACGTTTAGGTAATCGTGCCTCTGGGTTTACAGTTTTCAATTTCGAATAAACAATCGATGCAATTTGCTTCGTTTGAAGGTTAATGAAGCAGCTTTTGAGAATGATTTAAAATTACAACTTCCCGCCATTTTATAACTGTTAGAATCGATTGGAATGCGCAAAACATCATGGCGCATCTTGAGAATGATTTAAAATTACTACTTCCCGCCATTTTATAACTGTTAGAATCGATTGGAATGCGCAAAACATCATGGCGCATCTAATGATTTAAAATTACTACTTCCCGCCATTTTATAACTGTTAGAATCGACTGGAATGCGCAAAACATCATGGCGCATCTGATTCGGTAAACGGAAATGACATAAGTTATTGATATTATATTAAAATTATTCTCCTTTTCAATATGTCTACGATCAAAAGTTATAAAAATTTTACTTGAGCATTTTATTTTAAACTCAAATGTTTATTAAAATATTTTTTACAAAGTTGTTTAAGTTTAATATTATTTCGCTTATTGGGATTTAAATTATATACAACGTTATAATTTGAACTCTATAAATATAATTCTTGCTGGTAATAATCAAAGTTAGCTTATCATACAAATAAAATTAAAATTATGATATATTCCGTTTCTTCTTTGTCTAAAGGAGCTTATTATAAACTTTTTTCGACTGTTTTAAGAAATTCTTCTGGAAATGAAGTCCTATATTAAACTTTATAAAACATTTTAAAAAATTTTGAAAGTTCGACTGACAGCATAGGCAGGCGTGCATTCTATGCAATTACATTCATAGAAACAGTGTTTTCAGGAAATTCTAGAAGTTCGTTTACAAAATTTACTTATTCTATCTGACACCATAGGCAGGCGTGCATTCTATGCAATTACATTCATAGAAACAGTGTTTTCAGGAAATTCAAAAATTCATTTAGCATTCTGCGATTAATTTGCTTAAAATTATTAATAGATATTTTGGTATTTAGAATTTTAGATGAAGTATAATGTGGTTATTATGTATCGGTGCTTTTCCCGTTGTTAACAAGAAAGAAATAGCTCTTGAAAAACTATTATTTTGGAATAAATGCGAGTAATAAGAATATAACTAATATAAAAATAAAAATTATTAATAAAAATAATAAAATTTGAAGGTTTGAAGGACGGATAATTATATTCCGGTTTTCTCAGTCTAAACAAATTAATGATAAGTACTTTTCAATCATTTTAAAAAGTTTTTCCTGAAAATGATATCGCGTATTAAACTTTATAAAATTCTTATATTTACAATATTAACAAGATACGGAGATCCAATTCTTAAAGTATTCATATAAATGATAAGAAAATCGATACATTAAAAGAGTGTTTTCAATAATTTCTAAATTTAATAAGAATATTTAAAGTATAATGTAGTTAATCTTTGTACACCATAACGCTATTTCAGCATTAGTGATGATATGGAAATAGAATGATGTTGTTTCGTTATTTTTGCTTATTTTTGATAGTATGAAAATTATAATACAAGAATCTTCCTTAATATCGTTAAAATTCTTAACTATATATTAAAAATGCAGTAAAAATTTATATTAAAAGTATATATTTCCAATAGTATAAATTTCAATATTCTGCATGAGATATATACCATTAACACAAAAACATATCTGTCGATTTTCGTAAAACTGCAGTTTACGAATTTGTTCGAAAAGTAAATAACCTAATTGTAGTATGTTAACTGTGTAATTTTACATTATATTAATCATTACAGCATTTTGCTATAATACTGTTTAAAATCATTCAAAGGTTGATGAAAATTCATGAAATTTGAAAATGAAATATCAGGTGCATAAGTACCAATATTCGTAACTAGAGGAGCGCCTGTATTTCACCATATTGGGATTTAAATTATATATAATATTATTAACATTATAATTTGAACTCGATAAAAATAATCATTGCTAGTAATAATCACAATTAACATACAATCCAAATAAAATCAAATTTCTAATATATTTCAATTCTACTTCGCCTAAAGGAGTTGTTATAAATATTTTTCAATTATTTTAAGAAATTTTTCTGAAAATCATCTGAGAAAACAAAATTTATAAAATAATTTGAAAATATTTTAAAATTTCATTTAACCGTATTTATGTTTTTCAAATAACACCATAGAAAGTCATGTAACTGATTTTAATACAAGCATAAAAAGAAATGTTCTTGCAGCATATGAAATTATTATTAAAACGGAGGAATAATTCAAATAACAATTGATACAAAACTTTAGATAAACCAAAATAATCTCTCTGTGATGTGTACGATAATTTTATTATCACGCATAATAAGATTTTATTGCAAAGCACTATAATACTGGAATACCATTTTGGAACAAAAGCGGATAGTAAAAATATAGTGAATGTAAAAAATGAAGTCAATAAAATTATTAAAAAAATAAAATTTGGTTAAATTTACTAGAAAGACTAAATGTGGTCAATACAATAATTCTACATATAGTTTTTATTATCATTATAATATAAAAAGTATAATAAAATTAAACCAGGAAATTAATAATTTAATTTTGAAATATATTTGTCAAAATAAAATTTTTAATGGATAAAAGAAATATTATGAAAAATAAACCTGTAAATGGAAGACGGAGAATTATTGATCATCGACTTTTTTAATTGATTTAAATATTTTATTCCATATGAAAAATTCCAAAAATCAAAATTATCCGTTATATGATTTACTTATTTGAACCTGTTTCAAAAAACTGGATTCTAGAAAAAGATATAACTCCATTTCTCTAAATCCAAATGAAAAAATAACGTAATTGAGAAAAGTTAAATGAAAATCTTTACCACAGATGAAAATTATTACTGTCTGAGAAAACTTGGCCTATATTTTTCTATAAAATTTTGAGAAATATGAAAATATTTCTAAATCTAATAATAAAAATATGAACCGGAAAACAGTAAGAAACTTATCTTGGTGCACAAGATATTGAAATAAATTGTTAGAGTGAAATTTTCAACATGAGTGCTCATAAAACAAGAAGTATAACAGTATTCATTGCCAAACATATAAGATTGACTGACTGTAAATCACATAATGATGGATCTTTATGATCCATAATTATGTGGTTGTAAAGTATCAATGAATATAAAAGTATGAATGTAGAAAGTATCAAATGTGCGTAAAAAGTATTAATGAATGTGCATTGGTAGCTTATCAAAATCTGGCATAACTGATGAAAATATTTCATATCATAATAACTTTAATAATAAGAATTTTTATCTCTAATTATTTCAGCTATTAAAAGAATACCGTGGAAATATGTAAATTTATATATGGCAAAAACATAATAACAACTGTAATAATTAAAAACTAAAATAACTGAAAACTTAAAATATATAATATATCATGGAAATATGTAAATTCATATATGGCAAAAATATAATAACAACTGTAATAATTAAAAACTAAAATAACTGAAAACTTAAAATATATAATATAACAGAATATAAAATGACTTACCTGACCATCAGTTTAAGAACTTTACAGTAATTCATTAATAAAATGAAGATTAAGTTTCACATAACAATCAAATTATATTATTCTTAATATATACCTTTACGTTTGCATTGAAAATCCCGAAAATATTCCAATCCAACAAAATATATAATACATAGGAAGCAATATGGCGGACAATAACAATAAATTTTCTTAAAAATTTATCGTTTTAGCTGATTTTACTATTAAAATAACATAATATAGAAAAACTCAACAATATTTGAATATTAAACATTTATTTTAATTATTAATTAATTAATTTCAAATTAAGCTGATAGACAGTGAAAACTATAAGTTTTTTCTTTAATAAAAGTTGAATTAAATGGTAGTTAATATATCAGTTTGTAAAATTTTTCAATTGATTGCTTTCTAAGAGATAGATTTCAGATCAAACAGCAGTGTTCAACCAAAGTTATCGAACCTATATAGAATTTTACTTAATGGTTAACTAATGAAATAGAATGAGAAATTGAACAATGTATAATACAAAGCATAAAAGGCTTCTACAGAATTTCGATAATAATTGCTAAGTATTACAATTTTTGAATATATTTCAAGCGTTGCTAAATATTACAAATTTACATTTCATGAAAACAAATTTATTACATTTATTCAAAAAAATATAATAAAAATACATGTTATCTGTAGAACATATACCTGACCCCAATTTGCATCGGAGATGCGTTCTTCAGAAACCCGATGCAAACTGAAACGATGCAAATCGGAAAAATTATTTCTATAAGAAACCATTGAAATATAGAAGATAAAGAACTGGCACTACTTTTTATAAAATACATGTTATCTGTAAAACATATACCTGACCCCAATTTGCATCGGAGATGCATTCTTCAGAAACCCGATGCAAACTGAAACGATGCAAATCGGCAAAATTATTTCTATAAGAAACCATTGAAATATAGAAGATAAAGAACTGGCACTACTTTTTTCAACAAAGAGAAAATATTCTAGAGGGCTGCAGTATATATAGCACTTAATACTTGGAGCAAAAAACGAAACGAAGTAATGGATTGCACCTGGAAAAAACGAGTTTTAAAGAAAAGTTAGAGAATAAAAAATGCAACGATGCTCATATCTTTAATGCTAGCTGCCATATTAAGGATGTAAATTGAAATGAAGTAATTTAGCATTTTGAAAATTCGATAAATTAAGTAAAAAATAGTATGTTTAGATAAAAATATGATATTTTAATTTAATTGTTTATTTATAAAATTTCATTATGCCACACTATGTTGTATTAGGTGGTACTGAAGACAATAAGAAAGCGTCAAAAATGCGATTTTATGAATTTCATAAAGATGGCGAATTTCAAAGTAAATGGATTTCGTGTGTCTAATTCTAATGACCTATTGCGTGACTAGAAGTAGCTATGTACAAGTGTATTAGCAGCGGTAATCGAACCACATAATGCGATCTTTTGTGTTACCAAAGGAAAAAAAGAATCCCGGAATGACGCAAATACGGAATTTGACTACTGAATACGAAACGCTGTCTTAATTATTTTATCACACATTCCCGTAAAAAAAAAGAAACTGACTCAAATTCGTACCACTTATTACATCGGAACTAGTTTCTTAAAATTACAATTAAAAGATAATTTAAAGTACTTAAATATATTTTGATACTAATTGACTGTTTTCCGGAATCATATTAAGATACTTTTGTATGGTGCTTGAGGGGGTGTTACTTCAAATAGATAAACAGTTTGTTTGAAAATTTAAAAAATTCGAATTTTTGCAAAAATTTCAATTTATTATACTTGTATGATATGCAAACAAATTTTTAACAAAATATGCTAATAATTCCAGATGTTTCTGATATATTTATTAATATATTGAAATTTCTAATTATTGAGATGGCGACATCTGATGATTATAATAATCAACTTATTCCTTTTTGTGAGAATGAAATGTAATAATTTTGGTATAATGTTAAATTATACATAAAACGATTGGCAGATATAAATGACAAATCTTGGCAAAAATGAAAAGTTCTCTTTTTGAATTAAGCAATATTTCATAAGAGATATAAGTGTTTCATTGTAATATACAATATTTATTTGCTATTTATTTATTAAATGCACGAAACTAAATAATGTTTATTTATTATAATACATAAAATTTATTTATAATTTAAAGTTTGATGTAACATAGAGACAACAATTTTTTGTTCGAATCTCTTTTCATAAGGTAATCTTTGTACTTCCAGTATGCTAAGTTATTAATGGAATAACAATGTAGAAATAGAGAATAATAATAATTTGTTAATTTTCGCATAAATAGTTTTAGACTTGTAATATCTGTTTGCATTTTCCTGTTAATTTTATAAATAAAGTTATCTTTAATAAAAGAAACTGTGATTATTTTAATAACACACAATATTTAGCATCTTTCTTCCACGGAAAACTTTTTGTTACAATAATTGCCTAATTAAACACCCATGCTAAAATACTATTAATGACTTAATGTACAGTAATGTGAAGATTTACTATATAAAAAAAGATTCGATTAAGAAATTACAGTTTATTTTCATATCAAAGTTTAGATTAGAAATATTTATTTATTGAAATAAGTAAAATCTATCATTTAGTTTCCTGCATTTAATAGATAAATAACAAATAAATCAGATACATTACAGTCATATATGCGTTCTCTTATGAAATTTTGATTAATTCAAAAAGAGAACTTTTTAATTTTTCTCAAATTTCGAAAATGAGAATGTTTTCATCAATCTGATAGAAAAAATGAACTAACCATAATTATACCTGAAAATCTATATACGTAGATAGGAGTTTTATTCGTCGTTATACCGTTAAAATTTAAAAACATTTTTTTTTATGATTTATAGATCGGTAGATGATATAATGGGGATACACTATTATACTTTGTGGTTATTTAAAAGGATTTTTGGGCTAGAAAATCCTTAAATAGCCCTATAGTTTTATTTATAAAGTAAAATTGGACAATTTTCATATCTTTCGAAAGAACATCAGTTCATAAATAAAACTCCTTTTTATTTGTATATAAAGCTATAAATAGTGAGAAAAGTTATTAATTCCCTTATAGGGAATTTAAAATTTTATCTGTAGCGCTTTTAGGAATTTCGGCATCATTGGAAAAAGCATGAATGCATGAATAGAAAAGATAAATTAAGGAGAGAAAAAGACTAATTTAAGGAATGTAATGAATATTGATCACTAGATGATATTAAAATGATAGCAGTATTAGAGATGCAATGTTATAATATTATTTCAATCGATAGATGGTATTAATGATAGTTAAAGAATTTTAAAACAGAATGCATTTCAATCTAATATTATAGACAAATAATTTAAAGAAGATAGTGGAATTTTTAATTAAGAAATGACTTTAATAATTGCCAGAGAAAGGAATTTAATTATTTTTCCAATTTTGTACGGAAATTTAATGAATAATTTTAGGCATTTTATAATTTAATGATACTCTATTATAAAATACATTTATATCATGTGGTTATAGGAAAATTTCAGTTTATTCGAATTTAAATGCATGATATCTAGGACAGCAGTGATATCAAATAAAACTAATTCGAATAATATTTTGCAGATTAACTTAGTCAGATACTAATCTGTACTAATTGTATTTGACATTATGTATTCAATACCGGTGCAGCATATTTATGTCTTGTATGTTTTCTTCGACCCGTTTTGAACACTTCAAATATATTTGGAATGATTATAATGGATTGTGACTGCAAGAAACGAAAAAAGAGAAAAAGGAAACTTTCTAAACTGTACCAGTATTATCAAACTGCCATCAAGATATTCATGTGGTCGATTCTAATCTTTCTTCTTGCTCAAATGATAAATGATGATGTTCTTTGTTCTGGATGGGAAAATTACGTCGGAAGTAATAAATTATTTATTAAATTGATTATTATTATCTTTCGGGCCTTCTAAGCGTTTCAGTTCAGTTTCTTTAAGCGAAACGTCTTATATTTTCCGAGAAATAGGAAATTAAAGGAAAAGGAAGAAGAAGAAATGCAAAGCATCATCCAAAAATTTTCATAATTATGCTAAAAATAATGTTTTATAGTCTAATTCTTTATATAACGGTAACTGATCTGTTCCTCTATCCAACATTGAAAATGATGGCCAAATCTGAAAATGAATTTTTGTTTTGCAATCTGAATATGACATTAGCAGTCATCTACGGTTTAAGACAATTGGATTCTGTTATAGTGGTTTCAAACATATATCTTATTTTCCTATCTAAGCGATTCACACGTTTATCTAATAACTTTGATAAACTTCAAAAGAAAGAAAGGTTTTTAAAAGAAAAGGTAGAAGATCTCATAAACAGGCATTATGATTTATGGTACTATTTGCAGGAACTGAATCATATTACCGAATTTTATTCTCCTGTCGTGTACGGCCTTACCGTTTATACGGAATGTTTTGTTATTTGTGCTCTACTTCAATTAGACGGATAATTATTTATCATAAGTTTCTCATAGCACTTACATTTACTCTTTTCGTATTAAGTATTTCGTTTGCCCTCTCCCGATTTACTTCTTTGGTATGTAAAATATTTTTAATATTTAATTAAAATTTATTTAATGGTTTGATTTTATCTACAGCTTTACGGAAACTTTATTGAAATTGTCAAAATATCTTCTGCCGATTTGCCATTGAAAACAAAACTTAAAGTAATTTAATTTGAATTATTTTAAACTGACACTTTTATAAGCATTAATAATTAAATTTCATTTCATAGAATTTAAATTTCATGAAACGATTTGGGAAAACTCCGATGGGAATCAATATCGGTGGAATGTTTTACGTGAAGAAGAATTTCTTGATACGAGTAAGTAGGTACAATATTTTGAAGAAGTGTTCAGTTTGAACTTAAATTATAATATAGAGCCTATATAGTATGTTAACTTTTTAATATTTCTTATGTTAAATAATTTTCCACATGCAAATTTTAAATGAAAGTTATGAAATATTGATATACAATATATATATTTCAGATTACGAATGCCATTTACTCGATCTTTTCTGCTTTGCTTGAGTTATTCAAAACGCATTGATCATCATCCGATTTAGATAAAAAATTTGAGAAAATTTAATCTGTATATCTGCAGAATTTAATAATGCAATTATAATTTAAAATTTGTATTCCGAATGATGTGGATTATATTGATTTCACTTAAACACAAAGCACTACAAGTGAATAAGGAATATATAGATAAATTTCTTAAACTTAAGTATATGTAAATTCTGATGATTTCATTGATGATAAAATGACACCTTTTCTATAAAATCTGCACCCTTTAATTATTTTGAAAACCATCTGAATATACACGATGAATGTATTATTATTCTTATTAAAGTGCCCATAGTTATCTATCGAAAAACATTTCACCAGAAAATTAGTAGAAGTGTTTCTAGGGAATAAATGATCCTTTCAATTTGAATATTTGAATTTCCCGATAATTTAACTGATAGCCAACCGAAGTCATAGAATTAAAGCGAAGAAAGATAACCCATATTTTCAAAAATGTCAGAATTTTTAGAATATGCATTAATTAATCCGAATGATATCTTATACGTAATTTTCACTTATTTCAGAAATTAAAACAATAAATAATTTTTAATAGACTTTTTACATTCGTTTTTGGTAATATTTACATTATTTTAAATTATTTTCGATAAAATTTTACGAAAATAAAGAAATTCGTTCAATTTCCTTAGAATAGATTTAACTCATTTTAAAAGGTTTTCAAAATTTGGAGATATTTCATTATACACCCACATGCATGGTATATTTTGTGATATAAATAATTGTAACAAGGATTTCTAATACAGCCTTTAAAGCAGTTGATGTTATACTTGCAAATTCAGGTTAATTTATGATTTTATTAAGAGGTTTAAAATCCTGAAATAGATAATAGTCAATACAGATTATGGTTAAAAAATGTAGGAGTTATTTTGTTCATGATGGATACCTGTCTATAGCTGTTAAACTTGCAAATTCAGGTTAATTTATGATTTTATTAAGTGGTTTAAAATCCTGAAATAGATAATAGTCAATACAGCTTATGGTTAAAAAATGTAGGAGTTATTTTGTTCATAATGGATACCTGTCTATAGCTGTTCCAAGGGGTAATGGATCACTTTATTCTTGTGTATATGAGACCAGACTATAGCCACCGTTTTATCCCGCATCGTAAAAGGCTCCTAAAGTGGTTGAAAGACTTCGGCCTTTCGTGTGTAGTTTTATTCCTTTAGGTGAAGACGCAAGTCTGCAGCCCAATGTGTCCAAATCGCTATGATCCTCGACTCAATTGAGTTATATTGCTAACACGTTATTGAGGAGAATCTTCCAATCTGGGACATAAGTTGGACCTTTTTAGATATAGAGTGTAAATGTGTGAATGAATGGCAAACTGAATCGATGTGTAAAAGACGACTAATGGTGTCTTCTTGTTTCTTTCGGCAGTTGTCGAGTCCGTTATTGAGAGCTTATTCGCGGTTCCCTATATGCAACCAAGACTACTGGCTGTATTCACGTCTGACAATAGAATCTGAGATGGGAACTCATGGCGGGCAGGCCATAATCTATTACCAACAGGTCGCGATCAGAGGAAAAATATTCTCATAAAACCCTAGGATTTGGAGAAGAAGAAGACGGGAACGCTTATCATATGAATTCAATTAACTTTTCATATTATAGTATTCCGAATTTTTGATGACTTTTATTTGCCTTCCATTTCCGTTTTGAATGTCCGAAGGAAAAGTCATTAAGGGTAATGTCAGAGTTTTGTGATTTTTCTATGAATGCGT
The DNA here is from genome assembly GCA_000484575.1 of Olivierus martensii. Classification (NCBI taxonomy): domain Eukaryota; kingdom Metazoa; phylum Arthropoda; class Arachnida; order Scorpiones; family Buthidae; genus Olivierus; species Olivierus martensii. Next base: position 18,297 of record AYEL01061969.1, read on the forward strand.
GAAACAAAAAGCATGAAATTATCGCGCTACAATTACGATGGAAAAAGAAGAAATAATATTAAATTCTTTTAGAATAATGAAGAAAAATCCACTAAATGTTATATGAATTTCATAGGAATAACTTCTAATTTGAAGAAATCTTTAGTTTACTTAAAAGTTATTAAAATTGGTTTCGTACTTCCCGAAAATTCCGGTCATTTTTTGCCGGTTTTCGAGAAATGTACTGATACTTATATAAAACTACGTTTTCTTTCGTTATTAATTAAAAAAATAATTTATGATTTATTCACATAAATGTTTTATAGTCATTAGCCATATTTTTGGTAATAGGAAGAACTTAAAATACCAAATAGACTTGATTATTGGAAAAATTAAAACTATAGATCTCACTTGAAGTAGTTTAAATGAGATTATAGACATACAATATATGAAAGTCTGGATTAATGGTATGATGATCAGTATTACCAGTTATTCATCAATAATACATTTGGCTATGGCCTGTTCGTATTTATAATTTCGAAAATGAGGATTAAATCTATCAAGGATATTATCTCAAGCGATATAACTAGTAACTACATTTTTCTGAGTTTCTCGACAATCAGGATATTAAAATTATTATTAAATTAATATCATTAGAATTAAAGTTATGAATAATTTTTAAGAAATTCACTTGAAAATGAGATTTTAAGCTATGTCATTTGTAAAACCATATGAATTGCTTTATATTTTCGAGTGTTATGTTTAACAATTTCAATGACACCATTGACATTAAAATCATCGACTTATATATTTTCATTATAAAAATCATTTACAGTTTGGAAATTTATGCGTCTACTTAATAGTCTACCGTTTCTATATACTGTACTGTATCTAACGATATTCATTTACAGTGTCGATTTTATTTAAAATTTTTAAATCTTTGCAAGATGCCAAGAAATGAAATTGTAAAATTTATCGTGTATGTATTATTTTTTTAGCCCAAGAAATGAAAATGTACAATTTATCATGTATTATTTTTTCTTCACTATAAATATTGAAGAAAAAGAAATATTTAATGAATATTAGTCTATATAATATAGTGAATATTTTGGGCGCGTTCCAAAACTACAGTAAGTCATCAGTGATTAGTCTCTTTTGACGTCAGAAATAAACTCAACATTAGCTTGTTTCTGTTTCTGTTTAACGTCGTTGTTTCTGTTTGACGATGATAATGATTTATTACACTCTCTAATTTTTAAAATCTTATCATCTAGCAGGAACTACTTTTTCTCCGATACGTCGGAGAAATTCTTTTCTAACGTTTTCTAATGACGCGACGTTAGAAAACGTTAGAAAAGAAGTCGTTTTTTAACGTCGCGAGGTTAGAAAACGGTGTAAACCGATGCTATTAATAAAAAGTCATCACAATCTAGAGGTGGTTTTTACCCCTATGGGTAGGGGTTAGAATATAACCACCGTCTGACCCCGCGTGTCATAAAAGGCGACTAAAGGGGTTACCTGGCGTTGGTGGTTCCGAGGTCCGTCACTGTGGGCTCACTGTGGGTTCGCATACGGAATCGGAACTGCTTTGATGGTGTCCACATCCGTCACTGGAGGCCTGCGGCGGGCCTGCATACGGACTCGGACACCCGGCGGACTCGTCTGCCTCATTTTCGGCCTTGTTATGCGCTTTACTATTCGGGGGACAAGTTTCACAACAGAGCCCCCATTCGGGATCGGGGGGAAAAAAGAGGTGGTTTTTTTATTACGCGAAAATATGGAGGTTCTAGCTGGGGCTTATTCCTCCGAATACGAGGTTGGTGCGAAATTTGGTTCGAGGCGGGCTGCCCGCCGGGCGATCCGGTGTCCGTATGGGGTCCCATTGCAGACCCTAGAGACCGATTTGGGCACCGCCAGCAGTCCCGGTTCCCTGTAGGGACCCGCGAATGAGACCCGAGTGACGGACGCGACAACCACCGAATGGTATGAGGTGAACCCTTTAGTCGCCTTTTACAACACGCGGGGTCAGATGGTGGGAATATTCTAACCCCTTACCCACAGGGGGATCTAGAGGTGGTGAGTGTGGGACTACTTTTTCTGCAACGTTAGAAACGGTTTACACCATTTTCTAACGTGGCAGAAAAAGTAGTTCCTGCTAGATGATAAGATTTTAAAAGTTAGAGAGTGTAATAAATCATTATCACCCCCCTGTGGGTAGGGGTTAGAATATACCCACCGTCTGACCCCGCGTGTCGTAAAAGGCGACTAAAGGGGTTACCTCGCGTTGGTGGTTCCGTTGTCCGTCACTGTTGGCTCACTGCGGGTTCGCATACGGAAACGGAACTGCATCAATGGTGTCCACATCCGTCACTGTGAGCCTGCGGCGGGCCCGCATACGGACTCGGACCACCCGACGGACTCGTTCGTCTCACTTTCGGTTTTTCATTATGCGGTTTACTTTTCGGGGACAAGTTCCACACATAACCCCCATTCGGGATCGGGGGAAAAAAAAAAATCATTATCATCGTCAAACAGAAACAAGCTGATCAGTTATTTCTAACTTCAAAAGAGACTAATCACTGATGATTTACTGTTGAGATTTGGAACGCGCCCTTTCTGTATTTTGGTTTAATAAAGCATTAAAGTAGGTACTTAATTATTACTTTTACCTACGTATTACATATTTTATTTCAAAATTTATTATTAGTTCGTTTAATTGAGGCAGCCGCTTAACTGGGCCAAAATGGATTAGTCCCAACTAAGCGAATCGATGGTGTTATCAAAAAATAATTTTTCCCGGAATGCCGCTAATGCGGAATTTGACGATTCCAAACGCGATGATGTCCTAATCATTCCACCGAAATAAATTATAAAAAACGCAAACAGAAATTGACACAAATCCGTATGCACTTTATACGCTTCAGAAACTACGAGGAACGAATCATTAGAAGAAATTGTAAGAATCACAACGTTTTTCTCAATATTATTAAGATAATCTGTAATATTCTAGGTGGTGTTATTTGAAATATATATCTAGTTTATCTGAAGATTTAAAAAATAATCAAATTTTTGCAAAAATTTCAATTTATTATGTAATATGCAAATTAATTTTTAACAAAACATAGCAAAATATTAAAATTATTCCAGATATTTCGAATACAAATGTATTAATGTAATCAATTTTCTAATTATTAAGGTGGCGACATCTAGTGATTATAATAATTAATTTATTTGTTTAGCAAATATAAATAACAAATTTTGATAAAAATGAAAAAGTTATTTTCTGAATTAATCGAGATTTCATGAGAGCACATTTATATTTGTAATTTGTCTTATTTATTTTCTATTTATGTATTAAATGCACGAAGCTGAATGACGTTTATTGACATAAAAAATACATTAATGTTTTGAACAAATCTCATTTTATAAGAAAGTCTTTGTACTATAGTATACTACGTTATTCATAGAAGAACACAATAGAAAAACAGAATAATATTATAATTTGTTAATTTTTCTGATAAATAGTTTTAGGCTTTTAAAATCTGATTTTCCTTTAAATTAACAGGTTTTGACTTGGTTTAGTTATGTGATAGTTAACAAAACAAAGGTCGTCCTTTATAGTATTTCTTAGAAACGAACTCAAAAATAAAAATGGATGATTTTTAATACTTTTGTGGGAAGAAATTTTTTGTTTTTACGGTAAATAAAAGATTAATTGAATAAAACCATATAATGAATATAATGCATACATTTTTCTCGACATTTCCCGTCGAGGAAATTAAATAACACAAATTCAAAACAAAGCTAGTCTCTCTCATTATTAAATGGTCGACTTTAAAGAACTGAAATTGCCAATTTTTTATTTTATTTTATTAATCGAAGTTCAATATAAAATACGAAGAAAAAATTTTAAAAAGTTGAAAAACACAACTACGAACCTCTTATTTATTTTTACAAGGTAAGCTTTTGTGACATTTGGAATTACATAAAATGTTATTATTTTTGCACCATGCTTCTTGCATTAACAGCGGGCATATCTCTGTACTTTACTGGCTCAGATTCAGCCTTCCTGAATGAGATTTGTTTATCCATGCGGATATTCGTTAAAGAAAATTTTCTGCTGGCAAATATCGAACTTTGAGCGGGAATATATAAGAAGTGAAGACGTTTGTATCGTTAACTGTTTACCACTACGGGTTGTGATCAGGAAAAACAAGAAATTCCGGACTTAATAAAAAATGTCTACCATTTCGAGTTAACCCTAGGAAAAACTAGAACGTCCGACAAGCGTTATGACGTTCTCCTTCTGACTGGGAAATTCTAGCATTTCCTGAATTCGGGTTTGTCCTGTAACAGATGTACAGTGGTACTTTGGTTAACGACGGTAATCCGGGAACCCCGTCCCGTCGTTAACCAAAACCAAGGTATCTTTATCCAAGGCGAGATTCCCAATAAGATTTAACTGAAAATTGATTAATTCGTTCAGGCTCCTCCCCTCCACATAGTAAACATTAAAATTGCAGATAAAATTCATTTAAAATGTTCTAAAAATATGGAAAATCTCATTTATTTATATTTGCTACAAAAAATTAACATTAATAAAATGAATTGTTCGTGAAAACAGTTTTTAATTATCAATCTTCACCAAAAGAACAATTGGGCTCTCTTCGGAGTTTTTTGACAAAATAAACCGGTAAATACTGATTAGCAGCTTATAGATTCAACGATTATTATTCAGAAAAGATTTGATTTTGCCTTTTAATGGCGAACGAACAATGACACGCACTCGCCAATTTATTGTCTATATGAACTGTAGGATCTAGGATAGATGTTTTTTCTTATAATAGAATCTGAAACTGTGACGTCACACCACTGGCGGTGTCAAGTAATACAAAACACAATCCAACAATAGAATCAGACTTTGTTCGCAGAATTTAAAATAATAATCGTTTTATCATCTTTAAGAAACTAAAAACTAGTGAACTGTTGCGCGTCTATTACATCATTAAGAAATTAAAACTACTGAAGTGTTGCGTGTGTATTTTTAATTAATTAAATAATTTGTTTTCATTACTATATGTTAATTATCATTTACTTAAATATATTTTTATATGGTTATGATTTTATTAATTTTAATAATATTATCGGATTTGAATCGATGGTAATAAAAAAATAGCGATTAATAACTGAGCGAACGAATCACGTGATGCGATGACGAGCGGTTTTAGAGCTCTATTTTGTCGGAATCACGTAATCATGAGTTGTTAATCAAAGCCTGCGTCGTTAATCGAGACATGTTTTTTCTTACAGCCACTCGTCGTTAACAAGTACATCGTTATCCGAAGCCGTCGTTAACCAAAGAATAACTGTAGTTTTAACTCATAATGATATCATTGAACATAATGATATTGATTTGTATAATATCACAAAATCAACCAAGATATATTGACTTTTCTTTTATTTCTGTTATTGTTTATGTTATGATCCTCGAATTCCTTCATCGGTGAAACATTTATTGGGTTAAAAATGAAAAAAGAATATTTAACAGTAAGTACTCTTTTTCAACTATTGTCGTTATGAATTTATCGATGATTTTATCAAATTCAGGGTAGAAGAATTAACCAAAATACAAAGAGAAAGAAGAAAATCATTCATTTCCAATCCGCTTGCTATATTGCAAAGTAAACTGGAATAAAACTGATTAGCTATGATATTATTAAATTTTTCGGAGAAAGTGAAGTTTTAAGATTTATATCTGTGTTCTTCCTAAATAATTTTTGAAAAAATTCCTACACTATATTTTTACGAAATTTCGCAGATATAGTTTTCTATAGTGTATATTTATCTTGCAGAATATAAAAATTTTAGTAGCGGTAATATGTATTTTTTAGATACATTTAACTATTTTCTCTAATATAGTGGATTAAAAAATTTTAATGAAAAAGATTTTTCAGTTAAATGTTCTAAATAACAGAACATTTCATTTGTATATCTTTCAAAGTATCATAAAATTAAAATGATAACAATAATTAATTAAGATATAATGATAACAATAATTAATTAAAATGAAAACAATAAACAAAATTAAGAGATCGAATAGAATTTGCCCAGACGTTTATTTCCGTTTTACCGTTTCATATAGTCATGGCATGGAATAATTATTATAAACATCTTTGCGATGTTCGGAATTGCACGTAAAAAATAAGTCAGATATAAAAAAGTACGATATGTTTTCTGTTGAAGGCATATTATCGAATTACACGAATATATACTCCAATACTTTTAAGTATTTTTTGAATTATAGATATTCCTCTACTTTGATATGATCGATTCGAAACCCGAACTGATAAGTTGATGCGCTTCGAAGACAAAAATACTCTGAATTTAGAGATTTCCCATCACGATTATTTATTACGACAAGATGCACTATTGTAAAAAACTAACGAATACAAAACAATAGTAATCTAACAAAAAAGGAAACTGTTAGTATAAAAGAATATTGCGCATGGACTCATACACATGTGAATAGCATTGGCCAGTCACAGAAAATACTGATTATATTATTGTCATAAGTACGACTATTCTTAAGTAAAAAAACTGCCCACATAATATCCTATTCAATGCAGCAGATGACCGCGATGGAAATCTCTTATGTTTCCATACTGGAGGATACAAGTTTAATTCCCGAATACATACATTGAAAGTTTAAGAAGAGGTCGAGGGCAGAGATCATAGAAGCCCATTCTCCTACTGACGGCTGATTCCACCAGGAAATAATCTTCCGCTTACCAGCTTATCTACAGAACGGAAGGAGACGAAAAATGTAATCATTTGCAAAAATTGGATCGGATTTTGAAACCAATATGTATACATTTTCTACTTCTCGAAAAATGCATAAGATGGAGTCCATGCTCACACCAAACGTTCGCCGGTTTATCCATATTTCAGGTGATTCACGAATGTGAATTCAACAGATTCTTGATATCCAATAGCTTGGAAATGATGTCAGCTATCCACAAAAAGTTTCTCATAAGTTTGACGTTCCCAGAGAGTTGAAGAATGTGAATAAACGGAGAAAGCCTGTATTATAGCCTATTTCGACAGAATCTACTTTCCATGGCCATCGTGTAAACATCAAATGCATAGATGAATTAAGAACAGAAAAACAAACAATATTTGGAATATAATGCATATCAATCAATAACTTAAAATAATAATAGCCAAACCACTTAAGATTCATAATGGAATTCAATTAGTAGATGATATTAATGATAATCACTAAAAGCAATATAACATTAAATGGAAATTTTACCAACGCTTTCATGCACTTTATACGTGTTCGATAATCCAATAGAGAAAATATACTTACATCGCGTTAGATGAGTCGGCTACCAATCGTTATAGGAAATTTTCAGTTTATTTCAAACTGAAAGTTGCGCATCTATGACGGCAGTGCTGTTAACCAAAACGGATGATTAAAATAATATATCAGAGAATATAATATTGATAACTGTATCCGATACCATGTATTCAATACCAGTACCAAGCAGTTTATGCTTTATATGCTTTCTCCGACCAGTGCTAAACACTTCAAACATTTTTGGAATGATTATAGCGGATTGTGACTGCAAGAAACGGAAAAAGAGGAAACGGCAGATTTCTAAGCTTTACTGGTGTTATCAAACTGTCATCGAGATCTTCATGTGGTGGAATGTAATCTTACTTCTTGTTCAAATAACAAATGATGACTTTATTTGTTCCGGATGGGATTATTATTTGGGAAGGAACAAATTATTTTTTAAATTGATTATCATAACTTTTTGGATCTTCTTTGCATTTCAATTCAGTTTTTTCAAGCGAAATACCTTCCATTTTCTCAGAAATAGGAGTGGCTCTTTCTTCTTCCCAGAAAGGGAAATAGAACAATTTATAAACTTTATCAAAAATTTTTCCATGATCATTCTAATAATCATTTTTTATGGTCAGATTATATTTATAACGATATCTGATCTGTTCCTCTATTCATCATTGGAAATGAAGGCAAAATCTGAAAAAGAATTTTTGTTTTGTAGTCTGAATTTGACATTGGCATTCGTCTATGGTTTAGGACAACTGAATTCTGTTGTTATAGTTTCAAGCATATATTTCATCTTTCTTTCTAAGCAATTCACAAATTTATCTAATATGTTTAAGAAACTTCAAAAGGAAGAAAGATATTTAAAGGAAAAAGTAAATGATCTCATAAATAGGCATTATGATTTATGGTACCATTTGCAGGAATTTAATCGTTTTACTGAATTTTATTCTCCTATCGTGTATGGCCTAGCTATCTACATGGAATGCATTGCTATTTGTGCTTTACTTCAATTGGATGGATTGTTATTTATCATAAGTTTCTTCATAGCATTTACTTTGACTCTTTTCGTATTAAGTATTTCATTCGCTCTGTCTCGATTTACTTCTTTGGTAAGTTAAGGATTTTAATATTTATTTAAAATTTAACTAAAAATTTGCCATTATTTACAGCTTTACAGAGACTTCATTGAAATTGTCAAAATATCTTCAGCTAATTTACCATTGAAAACTAAACTGAAAGTAATGCAATTTGAATTATTTTAAAAATGAGAATTTATAATTTAAGGATTGATAATTAAATTTTATTTTAAAGGTTTTAAACTTCATGAAACGATTTGGGAAAACTCCGATAGGAATCAACGTCGGTGAAATGTTTTATGTAAAAAAGAATTTCTTGATACGAGTAAGTATTTTTACAATCTGAGCTCTGTGTTCAATTCAAAAGCATAAATTATAATAAAGATTTTAACTATTTTATGTTTTCTATACCAAATAATCTTCCTCCTGAAAATTTAAATTGAATTAAATTCCAGAAGTATTCATATATACATACATAGATATATATATAATTTTTTTTCAGATTATCAGCGCCATGTATTCGATATTTTCTTCCTTGTTGGAATTGTTCAAAACAACATGATCAGCATCCGGCTTAGGAAAAACATTAAAGAAAATTCAATCTTTATATCTGTAGAATTGAAAGTTAAAACTAATTTTAATTTAAAATCTGTGTATTAGTTTGATTTATGCTTTAAACTTTACAAAGAACTAAAAGCGAGGATGGAACATATAGATAAGTTACACGATCTTATATTTCTGCTATTCTGATGGTTTCATTGACCACAAAATAGGATCTTTTCTTTCCGTACTCATTAGATATTGTAAAACCTGCTTATACACACCGAATTATTCGATTTACGTTAGTTTAAAAATGAGCATTAAACCACACATGCTATTGTACATCAATAATAGTATAAGACAATAGTAACGGTATATCTGTCATCAATTAAGATTATGGTTGTTTGCATTATTGCGAACAACCATAATCTATTTTTTCAGCACTATTTTTTCACCTATCGATGCACTGCCATACACATGCATAATTAACAGAAATGAAGCAATTATAATTAAAAATATTATAGTCCTCATTTTTAAAAAGAAAGTATTTGTACTTTTTAAAGTTATGCTGCTGAAGAGCCATAACTCGAAATTTGTGGAATGGTAGAAATTCAAAATGTAGTTAACTCCAAAATCGAAGTTCCATAACTGAGGTGTAACTATTCGTGTAATTATGTATTTCTGGTGATTCTCTATCTTTATAAAAATTTAAATCACAAATATCACAATTCCTTAATAAATACGTATATTGAATATGTATTGTATTGTATTTGATGAATAATGTATTGAATATTTGAAGAAGATATTTGACCAGATTATAATTTCAATGAAAAATATTAATATTTGGAAATTTTAATGACTTGCGAATTTTATAAAGTAGTAGTGTACGAGCTTTAAAGAAATTTTTTGATTATTTCAAAAACGTTGACTATTTAGTTTAATTTTAAATTAAACAACGACTTTTCTTCTTAGATCTTAACTTGTATTACTATTGAAAAATTATCATCATATTATGAGTGTTTTAAGGATTATTTCAAATATTTTTGTTTTTAAACTTATTAGAACTGCTTTCAGTTTAACGACATTCACGATATGTCATATAAAATAATAATTCAGTTTTTATCTATTTATGTATCTCGAATATAAGTCGCATTAGGTAATATTTAATTAAAAAATATAAGATGGAGATTAATTTGTAAAAATTGTATATTATATTCCTTACAATATTTATATAAATACTATATATTTTTGAACTCACTAGTCGTATATATATAGTTCATACATTATACAGGCACACCTCGAAGCTATATCACCTTATGTTTTAGAATGATGCTATAGCTCAATAAAATATATAGAAATAGGAGCAGTATTTTTTCGCCTATCGATGCACTGTCATACACATGCATAATTAACATAAATCAAGCAATTATAATTAAAAATATTATAGTCCTCATTTTTAAAAAGAAAGTATTTGTACTTTTTAAAGTTATGCTGCTGAAGAGCCATAACTCGAAATTTGTGGAATGGTAGAAATTCAAAATGTAGTTAAGTCCAAAAGGCCATAAATCGAAGTTCCATAACTGAGGTGTAACTATTCGTGTAATATATGCATAAATATCCCTTTTCATACGATTACGCTTTAAAAAACGAATGTAAAATGAATAAATTAGAATAAATGAAATTAAATTTATTTACACATTCACAAAAAAATAAAATTACAGCTTCATTGGGATTAAACTAATAAATCTCATATAAGAACATCGAAGCACTTAACACTATAAGGATACATAAAGGAAATATAAAAGGTTTTTTTAAGTATCCTAATTAGGAGAGTATTGCAAGAGAATGATGTTTTGCTCATTTATTTAAAAAATTGGTTGAATATTTGCAACTAAGATTCTGTCAGATGAATAAATATATATTTCTCAGATGACTGCCATTATCATACAATGTTTTATCCAATTAGGACGCCAATCAGAGTCTACTAGATTTCCTTTTGGCAATTTTCAACAGACGATGCCATTTTCCATTCTATAAAAATACTAAGAAGGGAGGTTCAGACATTCGGGTCACCGATTTTTCTTAAATCGCGCACAGTTGTAGTAGTCCCCTAGAAAAATGCAATGTGCAAACAAAAAAGTGCACAACTCAAGCATTGTCAAGAAAATTCGAGCGAGAAATTTCGTGCTGAATTCATATATACTAGAATTCGAAAGTCAAAAAGATGTCCTAGTACCGTAGTCATTATTGTTTTACTTTCGTATAACAGTAACGACTACTTACGTTTTACTTTGAGTTACTGAAACATTCGAAATGTTATTAAATTTTAGATTATATGAACTAAGTAGAAAACTTCTCGTGCGATTTTCTCGACAATGCTTGAGATTGCACTTTATTGCTCACACATTATATTGTCCTAGGGGACTAATACAAGTTTGTGCAATTTCAAATAAATCGGTGACCCGAATATCTGAACCTCCCCTTATCAGTGTGATGTATCCAGAAATCATGCCTAAAAATATGGTATAAAAGTAGGTCTTCAAGTTATGTTTTAACGTTTTTAAAACAAAATTTAATATTATCATATCATAGATACAAGTCTAAGGAACGCGCACACTGAAAAATATGGCATTATATTTAATCGTTTAGTCACTATAAACATAAGTAATCACCATCGTCAACCTTCCTGCCTAAGCGCCGAATTTTCCATTTTCGACGTGTAGAATGCGAATGAAATACGTCAATACAGAATCTTTTCTTAACTCACGTTTGGACGTGAGAAATTCTCTAGCGACGAATCGAAATGACGTCATGATTTCGTCATTCAATCGCGATCCTGCGTCATTCTGGTGTTACACGTTTATGTTAATGAAGCTGTCTATTGTCTTGAGATACGACCTCATTCTTTCGCTTCTTCAGCAGAGATTTCTCGGAGCATTTTCTTAATTAAAGTGAACAGATTTTCTAAACTTCAATCCGGGATACTTTATATATGGGGGCTTAGGAGGTATAAACTGTGGGGTTGGACAAAATCCAAAAAAATTCCTAGAAAAAATGAAAATATTAATTTTTGATAAACAATGAAAAAAGTAATTTGTTAAAAAAATAATTTGCTAAAATTAAGTAGGATAGATAAAGAAACAAACAATATATTTTACTATTACTTTTATTACTTGTTCCTTCAGATTGATTCACCCACATCGATTATATTAGGGCAACTGTATTCTATGTATAGTAAAAGTTGGGAAGGAGAATTTTTTAGAAACTAATATTTTTAAATGAAAACTAATTAATATTTCTTTTAATCTTTTAATATGAACTATTTACAGCCATATCTCACCTTACGTCTTGAAATTTTATTAAATATTTTTCTTCTAAACTAGTGTTTTTGTTAGTCATTAGTCCCAATTAAACCAAATTTATATGTTATATGAAAAGTTGTACCCCGACTTGCGTAAATTCGACTTACGCATTTTCGTCGGACCCACCTATCGCCTTACTTTAGGGTATTACTGTATTTAAATCTTTAAAAGAATGGAACATTTACCATTCTTAATTTAACTATTTTCTATTTCTTTTATCTTTTCTTCTTTCATATTAATCTAACTAATTTTTTCAAACTTCCTTCTCATTAACTTTTCACTTTTTGTTTTAGCAATTCATTTACTTATCAAACTTAATAAATGGTTGCTAGGAAAAGTCAATGTCAACGGTGGCAGACATGAATGAGATAAGTTATAAATAAAAAAATAAACAATTCAAAGGAAACGTGAATGAATATATAAACAATACAATAAAACAAAACATTTTAATACAACACGGTTGTCCCTGTATTGTATTTAAAATGTTTTGTATTTTACAATAATGCACAAGGCTATCACAGTTCGACAACAATTATTCAATACTTAAATTATTTAATTTTTCATTTATAAAATATCTAACCTGCTCGACAATTCTAGATGACAAGTTATAAATACAATTTTGAATGATAACTTTGTTTGATATTATTAAGATAATCACTTAACATCTTTGGTGGTGTTATTTAAAATAGACAGATAGATTGTTTGAAAATTTAAAAATAATCGAACTTTTGCAAAAAATTTTGAATAATAATTTAATACGAAAACTAATTTTTTACAAAAAATAAGAATATATTATAAATATTTCAGATGTTTCTAATAAAAATATATTAATATAAGGAAGTTTATAATTATTAATGTGGCGAAATCTGTCGACTATAATAATCAACTTTTTCCTTTACAGGTGAAAGAAACGTAACAATTATCAGCAATAATATTAAATTATACTTCCCTATAGGGGAGCGGGCTAGAATATGCTCACCGTCTGACCCGCGTGGAGTAAAAGAATCCTAAAAGGGGTCACCTCGCGTTGGTGGTTCTGAGATCCGTAACTGGGGGCTTGCCTGTGGGTTCCCATACGAAATCGGAACTGCCTCGGCAGTGCCCAAATCTGTCATTGGGAGCCTGCGGGGGGCTCTACACGGATTCGGACTGCCGGCGGATACACCTGCCTCGTATCTAATTTATTCGTATCCATTTTACCTCGTCCTCGCTTCGTATTCGAGCGACAAGTTAATACATAACCCCCATAGGGAAAGGTATAAAAAAATTATACATAATATTATTGGCAGATATAAGTAGCAAATCTTGGGAAAAATGAACAAATTCTTTTTCTGAATTAAGCAAAATTTCATAATAGAGTACATCTATAATTGTAATTTACCTTAATTATTTCCTATTTATCTATTAAATGCACGAACCTAAATGACGTTTATTTATTGCAATATGTAAAATTTTGTTAATAATTTAATGTATAATATAAAAATACAGAATGTAATTTTTCATCAAATGCCTTTTCATATGGAAATCTTTGCATTACAGTGTACGAAGATATTAATGGTGTTCCTCCATTAATATCTTCGTACACTGTAATGCAATAGAAAAACAGAATAATAATTTCTTAATTTTCGAATAAATACTTTTAGACGTTTAATATCTCTGCATTTTCCTGTTAATCTTATAAATAAATCTATCTTTAATCAAAGTATCTGATTATTTTATTATTACATAATATTTGGCATCTCTCATCCATAGAAAATTTTTGGTTATAATAATTCCATAATTAAAAACGACGTGCTAAATTTCTAATAATAATTTAGTATACAGTGGTGCAAAGATTGACAATATAAAAAGAAGTTCCATTCAGAAATTGCTGTGTATTTTAATATATTTTCACGTATTATAATAAATAAATATCATTTACTTTCTTGAGTTTAATAGATGAATAGCTAATAAATCAGGCATATTACAATTATAAGAGTGCTCTCTTATGAAATTTTACTTAATTCAGGAAGCCAATGTTTTCATTTTTGTTATTAATGTTTGCCTATAATTTAATATTATAACTTATAATTACTAAGTTTCAAAAAAGTTGCTTATTATAGGCATCATATGTCGCCACCTTCACATTTAGATAATTCATTATATAAATACATATTTATTAGCAACATTCGAAAATATTATCATATTTTATTACATTTTGTTAAAAATTAATTTGCAAATCTTAAATTAACTTGGATATTTGGCAAAATTCTACTACCTCTAAAAAGTAATAAGAAAATATTTATCGATTTCAACTAAGTAAGTACCATATAAGTACCAACTAAGTAAGTACCCTAAGTACCATATTAATTGATTTCTAAATGTTTAAAAAAAAGCAGACATTTTGTTTAACACCCCTAAGTACCATATTAATTGATTTCTAAATGTTTAAAAAAAAGCAGACATTTTGTTTACAGATTTTTTTCTAATTCATTAATTTTATTGCTTCTTCATTTTCAGTATAAACTAATTTAATTTCATTTTTCGTTTATTTTTCATTTTAGTATTTGATTTATTCGTTAAAATTATTACTTATTTATACTTTCTAAGAAAGTCGATGTCAATGGAGGAAGACTGCAAAGAGATAAGTTAAAAATAAAAGTATCAATGATTCAACGAAGACGTGAGTCAATTAATAAAAATATACAATAAATATTACCATAATCGAAAATTTAAACAAATCATTTTAAGTACATCATAATATTTTCGCAGATTTCAAATTATTTATATAAATCATACTAGTGATGAGTGAACTATTCCAGATTGAAAATTTTTATAAAAGTTTAATTCAAATGCTTACAACTCTTACGTCGTTATTAAATTTTCATATATAGTTAGTATAACAATAAAAAATGTTACACTGAGCACCATTAAAATCTTTTTATATTTTTCTGTATTCTCTTGTTAATTTTTTTCCAGAAGTGTATCTTTAACAAAACTGTGATTATTTTCCTATCACATAAAAACTTAGTATCTACTCTTCCATAGAAAACTTTCTGTTACAGTAATTAGAAATTTAGATTAACAAAGCTTACAGTATAAATATTATTATATTTATAATGGTAGATTGCATTATGTTTCAGCAATCTTTAAATGATATCAGGCCATCCCAAAAGTAATGTCGTTTTTAGCATTATGTTTCGAGATTATATAAATCGCTTTCTAATTTGATCAGGCATATGTTAGGAGTGGCCAAGCTTCATGTCAGTACGAATCATGTAGGACAATCTTAAATAGTCGAGAACCGCATTAGTGTTTTCGGGTAATTTAACGATGATTTCAAAAATTATTTATTATATATTTCACGTGCATATATTTCGTATAGATGAATACTACTTTTTACGATAAATAAACAAATTACAAATATATAATTTTTTAGAATTAAGCAGGTATTTCTCCATAATAACTATTGCCTTTCATGATATGGAGTCACATTGTAGATGCCAAAACGCTGCATGTGGCACAAGAGACCCAATGGGCCAACGCGGATTTACATTTTCCACTTGAATGAAAAATAACATTTTTTCCAACTTTACGAATGCTTTCAAAATTCGGGTTCAGACAATCTGAAACATGATCTAACAGCAATAGAGTTTTAAAAAAAACTATTCCTGACACAGACTATTTTTTTGGAATTTAAAATGTGTCTGTTGATTTTCATTATGGTATTATAAGAGAAATAAAATAAAATCTAAATAATCTAATAACAATAGAGTTTTAGAAAAAATTATTCCTGACACAGACTATCTAATATTTTTTTTGTAATTTAAAATGTGTCTGTTGATTTTCATTATGGTATTATAAGAGAAATAAAATAAAATCTAATGGTGTTGTTGTGGTTAGTTAACAATATTTTCAAAACTTTTAATAAATATATGAATTTACGCCTAAATTTCATTTTATTCTTATTTTTGAATTAAAGTTTTTTAATCAATTTTTAACTTACTATATAGTGGCGACATCTCTTAACTGTAATAATTTATTTCACAAATTAAAGAAGCATGTCGGCGTTAAATTATATTTAAATTAACGAAAATTTTACTAAAAATAGGTGTCCTCTTTATATTAAAAGAAATGTCTCCGATCAATATCAGAAAACCCTCATGCTTACATCTATTTTTCATTTTCTTATTATAATGAATAGCATCCATTAATTCTATAGTATAATAATTGGACTGAAAGCTGCTCAAAAATTCACCCTTGGATATTGGAAATTTATTTCGACGTTATAAACTAAATAATAGTAATCTATAGCTAGAAACTTTTCAGATGATTTACCAATATTGCGCTTTTTTTAAGTGATGGCAAAGAGTATTCAAATGAAGGAATCAGAAAATATTCAGGTTTTTGATAAACTAGAAATTATCCGCTCATATATCAATAAAGCAGCGGAAATATAATCTTATAATACTGTATATAACGAGGAAAACACCTCCGAATTAGTGTAGAGAATCCATCGATGAGGGAATCGTAAATGGCATGCATTATTAGGTTACAGCGCCATCTGCGAATTCTGTCTTTTTAGAGGAACTAAAATTTCAATGTAATTTTTATTCTTTAAAATTTAAATCACTAATAACAACAAATAATTTGGGCTGTCGCAGACATCCAAAAATTAGATCTTTCTAAAGATATCCGATTTATAGAAATCAGTACAGTAGTTCAACCAAAACAGGGACATCCAGCCAGACAATCAGCTATGTTTGACTATTAATAATATAATGATGATTTTTCTAATCCGTATAAACCATCAGAAATAGATAAAATCATTTTATTTTCATTTTATTTCAGTCGGATTGAATGAGAGAAAGTGTGTTTAGCTTAGAAGTTGAATCACACAAGAAGTGCTATGCATACATATTAAAACATGAAAAACTATTAAGAGAAATTCGATCAAACGAAAGAAAATACAAAGCCAAATATCACTACGTTTAGTTGATATTCTCTTTTTTTATATAATAAAAAGTACGATATAATCTAATTTTGGCTACACACTGAATCATGAAAACTTATGAATACAATATATACAATATTTATAGTAATAAAATAATAATATTAAAATTTATTTGTTTTTTCAATGAATGGGTATCTCAAAACTAAATTTTTGATCCGCTTACTCTATATCTATAAAAGAGAGATATATCTTTAACGAGTATAAATTTCTTAAAAAAGAGTTTTTCTATTTATCAAATAGCCTATCTTCTTGAACTGCCATTAAAGTTTTGTGAACTTTGTTTGAATAGAAGGGTGAATGAGGTTTTTATCAGTTCATATGAACAGGAAAAATACAGGTTCAAATCAAGTTCTAAAATAACAGTAGACTATGTTCTTCAGATGTTGCGATGAAATTAACCATTCTGTCTTTCAAACCATTGCATTACTTGTAATTCGACTGTCTTTCATTTCAATCCAATTAAGATTTCATCTCGCTCGAAAGAAACAGTCCTCAATAGAAAATTCGTAACTACGGCAGTATCCTACTAATGAAGTCATGCCAAAAATTTTCACTGGGGAGATGTATGGTATTAGGATATTTTCACTCGAAAGAAACAGTCCTCAATAGAAAATTCGTAACTACGGCAGTATACTAATGAAGTCATGCCAAAAATTTTCACTGGGGAGATGTATGGTATTAGGATATTTTAAGAATTTGCATATAAATTAGGTTATTTCAGCCTCATTCTATCAAAATTAAAAAAAAATAATTGAAAATTTCATAAAAACTGTATAAACTTCATTGTAAGGAAATAATGTCCTTTCTATTGTTGTGTTTTAACCATTCTAAAATCTCTGAACGTTTCGTGTATATGTGGCGAAATTATTAGATGAGTTTAACATTGACTAACAGATTAATTTTTAATATAAATTATTCCACTAATAAATTAAGATTTTTAGAATAAAATCTTATTGATTTCTTTTAATTACTTTAGTAATTTTAATAGCGACAATAAATATATATTCTGTATTTTATAAGAAATTAGACACTAAAATTACCTAACAATTATTAACAGCATTAATTATACAATAGCCAGCATTAATCAATTAATGCTAACTATGCACGACAGAACAGCGTTCACTCTCAATAATTCAAATTACTTCTCTTTGCTACACATACGAAATAACCACATCCTAAAACTTTATTGTTCTTAAACATTTATTAAAAAAAAAGTAATGTAAACTCGAAAAGTAACACGAATGAACGGAAGTTTAATATTGTTAATCGAACTACTTATTCTATTATATATACTAATATTTTGTAAATGACTCGATGGTGTTTTAAGAAATAATGCATGTTATTTTATTAAATACTGAGAATTTCTAAACCTTAATAAAAATATAAAGATATACATAAAATTACAATAAGAATTTATAAATAATACTTCACTTTAATCGGAAATGACGATTTATAAGCAAAAAACGAATTTCTAAACCTTAATAAAAATATAAAAATAAACATAAAATTTCAATAAGAATTTATAAATAATACTTCACTTTAATCGGAAATGACGATTTATAAGCAAAAAGGTATTCGAGAAATTTAACATTTTATCTTAAAATTATTCAAAAATTCATTTAAAAAATGTACAAGAACTTAAGCACCTATATAATTTTTAACATACTTATTAAGAATTTGGAAATATTGTTAAATAAACACAATAACACTATTACATTTCGTTTTATTCCATTAACAGCATGGTAAATGGAAATTATTATGATATTGAGAAATGAATAAAATGTGCTACTTACTAATAAAATTTAATAAAATAAATTTATCTAAGAATAAATGTTTGATGTAATCTCTGTGGGTAAGAGGTTAGAATATGCCCGCCGTCCGCCACGCGTGGAGTAAAAGGCTCATAAAGGGGTTGAAGGCTTCGGCCTTTCATGTTTGATGTTATCCCTTTGGGTGGGGAGGGAAATCTGCCACCCAATGTCGAGAAATGAGCTTCGGCTGATGACCCCTTTGAGTCAGTGTTAACTCACTCCTGTGCTAAGGAGAACATCCCACTTACGGATTAGAGTGGGACCTTTTAGGTCCAGAGTGAAAATGTGTGTGTGAATGGCAAACTGTATGGGTGGGTATTTAATTAATGTATTATTTTAATAATATTTATTAATAATAATGTAGAATGTCGTGATTATTTATGTAATTACTATAATAAAAAGTTTCTACGGAAGAGTGCTTACCAAATATTATATCATAGGAAAAATATAAACACACATTAATAGGGCCGCCGAGAGGGGGTGACATCCGTGACTTTTGTCACGGGCCCGGCATCGAAAAGGACCCGACCGTCGGGTTCTGACCTGTCATATAATGTGTCTGATAGTTTGCAGCCCGCTGCTAGAGCGCGCTACCCAAACAAGCACCCAAAGCAGTCGTGCCAAAATAAACTATTTTATTTATAACATAGGGTATAATATATCGAATTTTGAATTTATTGTACACTTTTTTCAAATAAATATTGAATGTTTTATATGACTTTTTTATTAAACCAAAGAGATGCCCTTTTTTAAGTAGGGCCCGGATCATAGACCTGTCACGGGCCCGAAAGTATCTCTCGGCGGCCCTGCATATTAAAAGATTTTATACTGATCAATATCATGTTATTTATAGCCCCGCTAACGATATGTGAAAATTTAATAATGATGTAGTAGTTTTAAGTATTTGAACTACAGTTTAATTAATTTCTGACTTAAATTTTTATAACTTATCATTAGTATTATTTACATATATATAATTATATCATATTTAAAATCAGGGTTGAAGATTCAGATGGCAAATGATCCGACTCCGACTCTGCAACCCTGCTTAAAATATTTTGTTTAAATTGTCGATTTTGGTAATATTTATTATATTGTTTATTTATTGACTCGTGTCTTCTTTGATTTGTTTATATTCTTATTTTTAATTTATCTCGTTGCTTTGTTCCTCTATTGACAATGATTTTCCTAGAAATGATTTATTAAGTTTTACGATTAAAAAAATTACTGCAATTAAAAGAGAAAACTGAATGAATTAAAGTATGAAATTAATTAGTTTAAACTTAAAGAAGAAAAGATAAAAGAAATAGTAGATAGAAAAAATTATAAAAACTATAAACTCCATTCCTTTTAAAGATATAAATATTGCCTTTATGTGTTGAATTCATTTTCTTAATCCAAACTTGCACATTTCCAATTTTTCTACTTACCACGACAAATTATAAAAGATTAACAAACTTTCATCACCCACTCACTTCATCAAATTAACATCATTGACTTTCACCATTAAAATTCGAACTGTATTAACTCCGTCCGTTGAATAGAATGTTGGTATTCAGCCTACATTCTTGAACATTACAAATTATGAAAAGAAATGTTTTATTTATTTATTTTTTGTTTATCTTGAAGGTGGCTGAAGGCCTGTAGGTTGTTACAGATACGAATCTTTCTGCGTTCAAACTCGTAAGGGATGTAGTTTAGAGCTATGAATCAATTATTTGGATTGAAGAAAATATATATCTGAAATAATGTTATGAAAAGAATCATTCAGATAATCGAAATTCAAACACGTTCCACCATGCAAATAATCGATTCTCAAACGTAAATAATGGAAGTTTTATAGTAAATAAAAGTAAAAGTAAATAAAGGAAGCTAAAACTATATACGTGAACATATTGTGTGTCATATTCATTTAGTGTTTTATTGAAACAAATTCGAAAAAAGTGCAAACCGAAACACCTCATAATAATATCATATAATACATTAATAAAACAGAAAACAGTTTCTTATTGTAAATTTCTTCTTTAAATAAATAAATAATTTTTTATGTCTTATGATTAATAAAAATCAAACTTAATAAATAACTAGTATGAGACTTCCGGACAGTAATTGAAATAGATAAATATTTTGTTTGAATTTTTTAAAAATAATAAAATTTTTGCAAAATATTCAAGTTTTATTATGAAATGTAAATTATTTTTCGACAAAATTTATCAAAATGTGAGATAAGATTTTCGAATGTTTCTAATATTTATGTATTAATATAATAAAATTTTTAATTGTTAAGGTGTAGACATCTGATGATATAAAAATCAGCTTATTCCGTTACTTGTGAACGAAACGTAATAAATATCAGCTATAATAGTAAATTATACGTAACATTATAGGCAAAAATAAATAACAAATGTTGGCAAAAGTAAAAAATTTTCATTTCTGAATTAATCAAAATTTCATGTGAGAAAATATTATAATATAAATGTTATGTATCTTATTTATTTTGCTATTCATCTATTAAATGCACGTAATACATAAAATCTATTTCTAATTTAATGTTTGAAATTAAAAATACACTGCAATTTCTGGATCGAATTTCTTTTTATATATTAAATCTTTGTGCTATTGTATGCTAAGTTAATATTAATAAATTAGCACGTCTTGTGCTATTATTAATAACTTAGTATACAATATAATATAAAATATTTTCTATTTTTGTTCTAATTTTGTACTAAAAATAAATAAAAAAATAACGAACTTAATGAAGTTTTTATTATTTAAATATATATCTACATTTCCTATTTCCATTTTCTAAAATATTTTATTTCGGTGATTAAAATTTCTTGACCCGCTCAATTATTAAAAAAAATTCCGAACCAGAAGAAATCAAAGATTATTATACTACGACATTTTTGTTTATTTGTAATGGTGGATATCATATACAATACATTATTTACTAAATTGTTTGCTTAATAACTATCATTAGAATTAGTATAATTTATGAACGGCCCGAGATTATTTTTATTCTTGAAATGTGGGCCAAGGAAACAAAAAAGCTTGGACACCCCTGTTTAAAAGCATTTTTGTATTTAGTGTTTTCCTTTCGTTTTGTTATAGTAAATATTATTTTGTATTATATGTTAATATACTTGTTTTCATTCCGATGAAATTTAACGCTTCGGACTCAGAATGCCACTTATAGTGCTCCTAACAATGTTCTTTTCCGGCTAACTCTTCCAAAAACACAAGTTTAGTAAGAATGCTATAAATCATTATATTTGGTGTCACAAAATTCTGATTTAACTGTCTCCGTTCGGCAATTAAACCTTTTTTCTTTAATAGCCGAACGTGATACACCCATATGTGGTATACAGGATGTTTCTTAGCACCCGTATCACCCTTTTTTCTCGGAAACTCGATGAGATAGGAAGTAGGGGAAAATTTTTGATTACAAAGTATAACCGAAGAATCAAACGGGCATGATAAAACTTTTGTGGGCCATCGGAAGTAGGGTCATAAGGGGTAAACTTTGAAATCTCCAATGGAAACCAATGCCAATTTTGGGATAATTGGATAGAACTGTGAAAAATAAACAACGTTTGTTTGGAAAGATTTTAATATCATTTACGGATTGTGAAATATCACAAAAAAATGCCGCTTCATGTACCTCCGATTGGGCTATTCAAGCAATAAGAAGGAGAAAAATCTGATAGAGGGCATCTGTGTACATTGCAGAACATTAATGAAACAGCAAAGAGTAATATTATGCAGATTTAAGGGCAATTCTGGTATTCGGTAGTAGAACTCGAACTGCAGGTACGACAAGTTAAAAATAAAAGTATTCAAATGAGATAAGAGTCAAAAAATAAACGATGCAATAAATATTAGAAGAGTCGAGAACTTAAACAAAACATTTTAAGTACAATATTATAATTTCGCAGTAATTATAAATAATACTAGTGATGAGTAATAAAAAAGTTTAAGTCAAAATTAATTTAAACTGTAGTTCAAATAAATAAAAATGCTATATCATTATAAATTTATACATATCGTTAATATAGTGTTAAAATGAGCAGTATCAAAAAGTATTATTACCTGTTGGTATTTTCTATTAATTTTATAAATAAATTTATCTTTAATTAAATTAACTGTAGTTATTTTCCTATCAACATCTACTCTTCCATAGAAAACTTTTTACAGTAATTGCACCATTTAATACCACATACTAAATTACTGGTAATAAATATACAGTGGTATCTCGGTATGCGTCGTTAATCCGTTGCAGATCCTTGGACTTACACCAAACAGGATGTATACCAAACGAATTTTTCCCATAAGAAATAAAGGGAAAATGATTAATCCTGTGCCCATGAAAAAATAATCCAATTATTATTGGTATTATTACACATTGATGGAGTTGTATTAAATAATTTAAAACTGCTTAATACTTAAATACATAAATAAAACAAACAAATACAAACAAAAGCAATTATAGTAGATGAAATAAATGAAAATTTAACCTTACTGAGAACAATTGAATGCCTATTAGGATGGTGCTGAGAAGGAAGGAGGCGATTTTATTGTTCGGAAGGAAAGTCCGCTCCAAATAAAAGTTTAAAAATCTGAAATTCTGGTGTTTTTTTCTCTTTGTATTTTCTCTCTCTTTCCAAAACCTGGAGTTTGTTGAGATTCATCAGGTTTGGCTTTTACTAAAAATCTGTCCAAAGAATTTTGCTTCTGCCTTCTCTTCTGGATGTTTCGGAAACATTACATTGTCTGGTCATTCCAAATAATCATATTATAAAACCATACTCAGTTCTTAAACTTTTATTAAAATAATAATAATAATACAGAATTCATAAATTTTAACGTGGTGAATTCGCGGGGCCAACAACAAGATGAAGGGGTCCCTTTGGAAACATTACATTGCCTGGTCATTCCAAAAAATCACATTACAAAACCATAATCATTTCTTAAACTTTCTTTAAAATTATAATAATAATAATGCAACAATCTACAAAGTCCGATGTAACTAATGTTTTAATATTAAAAATTAAAACAATTATTCTATTATATATACTAATATTTTGTAAAAGATTCGATGGTGTTTTAAGAAATAATTCATGTTATTTTATTAGATGCTAAGAATTTCTAAACCTTAATAAAACTATAAAGATATACATAAAATTGCAATAAGAATTTATAAATAATACTTCACTTTAATTGGAAATGACGATTTATAAGCAAGAAATACCCTCTCCCAACTCATGTTTAACTGATGTTTTAATATTATAAAATAAACTGCTTATTCTATTATATATACTAATATTTTGTAAAAGACCCGATGGTGTTTTAAGAAATAATTCATGTTATTTTATTAAATACTGAGAATTTCTAAACCTTAATAAAAGTATAAAGATATACATAAAATTGCATTAAGAATTTATAAATAATACTTCACTTTAATTGGAAATGACGATTTATAAGCAAGAAATATAATTCTGGGTCATTAATATTTGCTGCCCTCTAGTGAACATCAATCGTACTTCAATATTTTAAATTTCTGAATAAGGAGAATTTAATTACAATTATCTTTTTTGTTTACAAAATTATTAATTAATTATTTATTTAATATTACTAATTAGAATTACTTTTACATAATAAATTATTTTCTCCATGATTTAAAATTTATCGGTTCAAAACGAAAAAAATATTTTTATTTCTTTATTTAATGCAAATTTGCATCTCAGCAGTCGGATTCAAGACATGTCGGAAGATATACAAACTAGAGATGGGTCGCGAACGGAGTCACGAAACGTCGACTCCTCAAGCCTGAAAGTCGAACAAAGTCGATCCTGGAGTCGATCCACGCCATCTGGTAGCAATTACCGCCACAATTTTTATTCTGAATCGCAAATGGGTGAAAGAACTACTGTAAAAAAGACATTATAACATTCAACAACTGCAGAAATCAGGACACTTATATCTGATCATCGATTTCAGAGCAAATATATTATCAGATTTGAGGTGTTCTACTACTTCAGTTTCTACCACTGCAGAAATCAGGACACTTATATCTGTCGATTCATCGATTTCAGAGCAAATATATTATCAGATTTGAGGTGTTCTACTACTTCAGTTTCTACTAGTGTTGTGTCCGAATGAAGCCTGGAGTCGAGAAATTCGACTCCGTCGATTCCGACGTCAGTGTTCAGTTCCCATGCGAGGAGTCGACTCCGAGGTGCGCTCTGCGTCTGCGCGAAGCGACTCCGACGTCATATTTTTATTACAGCTAATAAAATTTTTTGCGCAAGAATATACTGTATCTATATTATCACTTTACAAGAGAACATTACTTATTAACAGCGTTCTATTAATGAATTTTGTAAACAAAATGCTTTAATTTTTAAATAAGTTTGATTTTAGTAATTTGATTAGTAGAATTCATAATTAAATAATCACTATCAGAATTGGATGAATTGTATGAATAGCTAATCCAATCTTCATCAGATTTGAAATGAAAAATACCATCTAGATAATTACTTTGCTCTTAGAAAGATTATAAATAAATCAGCATTAATATAGAAATATGACAAGAAAAATGACATTTATTAAAACATTTTTGGTTACATAAAGTAACCTTCTTCAGCAACCATAGATTCACAAAGAATTACAGACATTTCCATAGAAAAAACAATCAAATATGCAATCAGTTCTGTTTCTACGGAAATGTCTATAATTCTTTGTGAATTTATGGTTGCTAAAAAGAGTTACTTCATGTAACAAAAACATTTCAATAAATGTCTTTTTTTTTGTCATATTTGCTGTATTATGACTGCTTTATTTATAGTCTTTCTAGAACTTGGTTCTTACAAGTAGACTTTAGATTAGGGATCGGCAATCTTTTTTGACTGCAGGTCAAAATCAACCAAAATGTGTGTATTAAGAAGACATTTTGGGTCAGTGGTATTTTCATTTTAAAATGGTTTTTTTTGGTGAATAATAAGATAAATTTTATTGAGAAAATAATTACAATACGCTTTAAAATGGTTTTTTTTTTGGTGAATAATAAGATAAATTTTATTGAGAAAATAATTACAATACGCTTTAAACTTTAAACATAAAAATTAAAATTATAATTCTAATTATGGATCAATGTTGCCAACCTTATTGATTTCTCCTTGAAATTATGTTACAATTTTTATTTTTTAAAAATAAAAATGCATGCTTGTTACTGCATGTTTGTAATCAAACAAAAATGTTATTGTTATTATTTATTTTCAGTTTATTTTTTTATGTATTCTTCAAGTGTTTGTTTCATATTTATGTTTTATAATTTATTTTTGTATATTATACTTTATTTTCGGAACTCAAGTGGGTCACTTGAAGTTATGAAATGGGTCACTCGGTGACCCGTGGATCATAGGTTGCTGAGGCTTTAGATATTTATCTACTTTGCCCTTTCTAATGCATTATATAAATTTAGTTTAATCATTTTTATCATAATTTAATCACAAGAAAATGTGTTTTGTGGTGAGATACTATTGTTATTCAGACAAATAATAAAATAAATTACCAGAATTAAAAGACAAATAATATAGGAACTTAATTGTTATAATCATCTTACATCAGTGTTGAAAAATAAAGATTTTGTAATGGTTATTATGCTGCCATAATAATTACTCAGTGGTTATATATGATACTACCAGAATCAATTTCTTTCCAGAATCAATATGAATTAATAAGATAGTTCATATTGATTTTGGCAAATTGTAGTATCATAAATTCATATATTATTAATTAATGGTTCATTGAGATCATCTTTAACTAGATCATTCTGTTAAATTCAATAAAATCAAATAAATAATAATATTGTTCACTTTGTCTATTCAGGTCACTTTACTTACTCTTCTCTACTGTATCTTGCCCATTTTGGAAGATACAGAATTCTTCAACTTAGGTCTGATTTTATTCCTGAATGTGATATGTAAGTCAAATTTACTTATGTAAATTTTTAAAGTAATTATTACAATAAAATTAAAAACATTATTTACTGTATATAAAAGCTATTTATAAGATAAGAGTATATTTAATAACTATTGTATGATTTACATATATAATTTATATCATATTACAATAATTATCATCAATAGTAATGTGAGCTATCATTTTAGCGTCATAAATATTATTGCTATACTATTGTGTAAACTTGAATATACAGGTATAAAGATTTGAGCAGAGATGTTTTATAATTTATATATGTAAATCACATACATATACAATATATATATGTGATTATTCAAAATTCTATAATCATATTTCATTAGAATAAATTCAAATGACAATTTATTTAATTTCAGAGAATTACATTAAATACTTAATTACTGAAAATTTCTTAATGACACAAATAAATTTAGAATATAAGTTATTAAACTACTAGTATTAGTAAAAATATCTGATGCTAATATATTTTTAAATAGAACAAAATTGACAACTAGGTCCCAAATTAAATAAAACAAAATCTGAGCTAGCTTATAGGACCTTAAATAAAATTAAAATGCAGGAGCGTTTTCAGGCTGGACTGCCCCTCTTCAGCTGCACAAAGAAAGTGAGCGTTACCAGAGAACCAGACAGAGGACAGGACATCTGTAAAAACAAGTGTAAATTGTACTTTTAAACCCTGAGTGTCAGGGAAACAGCCAAAAACAAACAGGTTGTGTAGGTGGGATAAAATGTTAGGCAAAAAAGGGGGCGAAAATAGAGTGATACCAGATACAAAAGCTTACATTTGCATATTAAAATAAAACAAAATAAAAAATTAAATACTATAGTAATAACCTTAAATACTATAGTTCTGTTGATTAAACAGGTACTCCCAAGCCCTGGGTATAGAATCTTTATCCCGAGAATTGATTAGATTTTTATCCTTGCTGTGGAGGTAAATGTTCGAAACTTCTCGAAAGTTGGACCTCAGTTCATTAAAACATAGCGAATTGATGATTTTAGCATTGTCCTATATAATACATCTGTCTTTTGAGTAGGCCACTTGTGCTAGAGCCATATTTTCTTTGTTGCTGCTTATGTCATATCGATGCTGTTGCATACATTCTTTCAGGTGTCCTCAGGTTATTCCAATGCAATAGCTTACCGTGTCAGTTACAGAATCAACTAATGGTATCTCGTATATCCCGCACCTCTCGCCATTAGGGCTAGTTTCCTTATCATTGCATATTTTTTGGAACACTGGAGCATTTCTTCTTTCAGATACTGATAATTATGTTTTGCCTTAGATACACTAGTATCCTCTTGGCACATAGGGTGCTATGGGACGGATAGGAAGTGCTTGGTCGGAGCTTCCTGGTGGAGCTTAAGTGTGGTAACATCAACAGGAACATATAACGCGTTGCGTATTTTAAGTTGTTTGGTGCGGATTTTGCGGACTAAGCTATTGAATTTGCCACAGGGTATCCGTGGGTTAAGAATGCCTCCTTGAGAATCTTAAGATTGTTTACTACATCTGCTTCCTCAATACAGAGTTTACATGCTTGTCAGATGAGTGCAGAGATCCTAGCGTCCTTGTACTTAGCTGCATCTTTGGAACACTCGTGAATGATGCTGAGTCTGCTGCTGGGTTTTCTAAAGATGGAAATAGAAAATGAATTAATCTTCTTTGCAATATACATACTCCAGAAAATGCAACTGCTCTTTATCTAATTGTCCAAGCTATTTAATTAGTCCAAACTGGTTATTATTGATACAGACGGTGAAATCACTAGCAACTTTCTTATTATCAACAATCATAAAAATGTCATTGATGTAGCAGGTGTAGAACTTGAGAGAGTCTCAATAGAAAGGACGGCAGCTTCTTCACTTCTTCTAACTAAGATTTCAGCTAACTCTTCAGCTATAGGGGAACCCATAGGCACACCTCTAGTAGCAGGCGTAGAACTTGAGAGAGTCTCAATAGAAAGGACGGCAGCTTCTTCACTTTTTCTAACTAAGATTTCAGCTAACTCTTCAGCTATAGGGGAACCCATAGGCACACCTCTAGTTTGTGTGAAATATCTACAGTCATACCTGCAATAACCGTTTTTGCAAACAAGGTGGGTGAGATCAAATAGGATTTTAAATTCCACTGGTGTGGTAGATGGGTGGCACAGTAAGTTTGAGTTCTAAGACAGCAAGTTCCAATAGGAAGCTTGGGTAAAGAGACTTAAAATCTTGTGTGACTGGAACGTTGTTAGGGTGCGGACTGATCTTTTTAAGTTGTTGTTTAAATTCCAGTGAACTATTAACAGTGAGACTTTAATCAACTTGGCCAGTGATTTCTCCAACTTATAAGTTGGGGCAGTGTACTTTTCGATGATGGTTCGGATCTCCAGGGAAGGCTTGTGGCACTTGATGTAACCGAGTAGCCTCGGAGCAACATTATAAGTTTGTCTGCACCTGCTGATGAAGGGCGGAGTCTCCGGGTGGTTACAATATTATATGAACTTCTCTTTTAATGCTATCTGTAGGGTCGCCTGATGAAGATGGAGTCTCCGGGTGGTTACAATATTATATGAACTTCTCTTTTAATGCTATCTGTAGGGTCGATATCTGACTCATCGCAACCAGAGCTGACAAAAACAAATATGTTGTCCTTATCCCTAAATTGGAGTATCATAGACTACTCACAGAGTTTACCAATAATACTAAGTGTATTGTGTCAGATATTGATCCTATAGATAGGATTAGAAGAGAAGTCCATAGAATATGTAATCACCCGGAGACTCTGCCCTTCATCCACAGGTGCAGACATTTGCATTGATGACATTTTTATGATTGTTGATAATAAGGAAGTTGCTACTGATTTTGCCGTCTGTATCAATAATAAATTTGGGCTAACTATACAGCTTGAACAAGTAGATAAAGAGCAGTTGCATTTTCTGGACATTCTAGTGATTTTGCCGTCTGTATCAATAATAACCCATTTGGGCTAACTATACAGCTTGAACAAGTAGATAAAGAGCAGTTGCATTTTCTGGACATATATATCATATAATTCATTTTCTATTTCCTTCTATAGAAAACCCAGCAGCAGACTCAGCCTTATTCATGAGCATTTCAAAGACGCAGCTAAGTACAAGGATGCTAGCATGTCCGCACTCATCTGGTAAGCATGTAAACTCTGTACAGAGGAAGCAGACATAGTAAATGAGCTTAAGATTCTCAAGGAGAATTCTTAACCCACGGATACCCTGGCAGCAAATTCGACAGCTTAGTCCACAAGATCCGCACCAAACAACTTAAAATTCACAATGCACCTGTCGATGTTACCACACTCAACCAGGAAGCTCCGACTAAGCATTTCCTATCCAACCCACGGCACCCTATGTGCCGCAAGGTTACTAGTGTATTTAAGAGGCAAATTTGAC
Organism: Olivierus martensii; assembly: GCA_000484575.1. Taxonomy (NCBI): domain Eukaryota; kingdom Metazoa; phylum Arthropoda; class Arachnida; order Scorpiones; family Buthidae; genus Olivierus; species Olivierus martensii. The sequence continues at coordinate 48,826 of AYEL01061969.1, forward strand.
AGCTTAGTCCACAAGATCCGCACCAAACAACTTAAAATTCACAACGCACCTGTCGATGTTACCACACTCAACCAGGAAGCTCCGACCAAGCATTTCCTATCCAACCCACGGCACCCTATGTGCCGCAAGGTTACTAGTGTATTTAAGGCAAAACACAATTATCAAGTATCCAAAAGAAGAAATGCTCCCATGTTCCAAAAAATATGCAACATATCATTTTCCTCAAATTCCTTATACTGTATTAATATTCCATTTTAAATACAGAAAAATTGAGTTTGCTTTACTTTGATAATTATAAATTATCTAAAACAAAGAGATGCTTGATTGTTAATACATATTACATAATACAAGGAAACTAGGCCTAACGCTGAGAAGTGCGGGGTATTCGAGATACCATTAGTCAATTCTGTAATCGGCGCGGTAAGCTATTACATCAGAATAACGAGGAAATCTGAAAGAATGTATGCAACAACATTGATATGATGTAACCAGCAACAAAGAAAATACGGCTCTAGTGCAAGCAGCCTACTCAAAAGACTGGTGTGTTATATGGGACAATGCTAAAATCGTCGATTCACTACGTTTTAATGAATTGAGTTCCAACTCTTAAGAAGTTTGGAACATTTATCTCCACAGCAAGGATAAAAATCTAATCAATTCTCGGGATAAAGATTCTATATCCAGTGCTTGGGAGGAACCAACAGAACAATTACCTATTTAATCAATAGAACTATAGTATTTAAGGTTTTTACTATAGTACTATATTGCTATAATATTTAAATACCATTGTAATAGTATTTAATTTTTTATTTTGTTTTATTTTAATGTGCAAATTTAAGCTTTTGTATCTGGTACCAGTCTATTTTCCCTCCCCCTTTTTTGCCTAACATTTTATCCCATCTACACAACCTGTTTGTTTTTGGCCGTTTCCCTGACACTCGGGGTTACAATTTACACTTGTTTTTACAAATGTCCCATCCTCTGTCTGGTTCTCTGCTAATGCTCACTTTCTCTATGCAGCTGAAGATGTGCAGTCCAGCCCAAAAGCACTCCTGCATTTTAATTTTATTTAAGATCCTATAAGCTAGTTCAGATTTTGTTATATTTTCAAATTTAATTTGAATTAATTGATTTCCAAACTGAAAAGTTGTCTAAAGTATTCCTGTTTAGTTCACTTTTGTAGGATTTATTCTAATGAATTTAAACATGGATGGAAAATTTTGAAGAATTGTCATGAAAAATTGCTGTTGAATAGTATTGAAATGCATAACAAAAATCAAATTTCATCACAATTTTTTTTGATGACAAAAAGTATTTCAATTTAAAGATACTCCTGACCATATACAGTATGTTTTAAATGAGAAGTTCAAAATTATTCTATAATGCATGAATATCATAATATAAATTTAATCAAATAAAAAAAAAATAAATTTAATCAATATGTAAAAGAACCACAGAAGCTTTATTCTGCATTAAATGATGAACTGAACCCCTGTGAATATGAGGCAAGAATATGCTCACTGTCTAAAGGTTGGTTCCCACTAGAGTCTGTTCCTGTCTGTCTTCGTCTCAGAGTCTGCACAATACAGTCCTTACTGAACTGCTCAAACTCGGCACTAATGGAGGGATACACTGAGTTTTGCGCAGTTCAGTAAGGACTTTATTGGGCGGTTCCCACTAGAGTCTGTTCCTGTCTGTCTCCGTCTCAGAGTCTGCACAATACAGTCCTTACTGAACAGCTCAGACTCGGCACTAATGGAGGGATACACTGAGTTTTGCGCAGTTCAGTAAGGACTTTATTGGGCAGACTCCCGAACAGAGACAGACGGAAACAGACTTTAGTGGGAACCGACCTTAACTCCATGTGTCATAAAAAGTGACTAAAAAATTCACTTTGTATTGGTAGTTGCTGACATCCATCACTTGGGGCTCACTTGCAATCTATATAGAATTGGGAATTCAGCAGTCACTAGGTTATACACATTCATCACTAGGTCCCTAGTAATGAATGTGCATACTGGATCCTTTACAGACACAAGAATGTCTAGCAGGTTTTCCCTATACACATTCATCACTAGGTCCATAGTAATGAATGTGCATACTGGATCCTTTACAGACACAAGAATGTCTAGCAGGTTTTCCCACATTGTATCCATTTTTGTAGCTTTGCTTCACATTAAGGGGAAAAATTCCAGAGGAAGATGGAGAAAATTAAAGATTTGAATATTTTCAATATAATCTTAAAAACATAAAATGAAAATTAATAATTTTGTATAAAGTATAAAAAAAATTTAAATTTGTACATTTTAAATTTTTTATACTTTTCTAGAAAATTTCAGCAAAGAAAATTTTAAAAAAATTTTTTCTCTTGATAGTACTGTTTATTTTTATTTTGGATCTTTATATTATCAGTATTGTCTTCTCTAAAATGGAAATGATATATAAAAGTAAATTATCCCAGAAAAGAACAGATCTATTTTGCATATAAAGTGTTTTCTATTAATTTAAATTAATGGAAAGATTCTGGAGACCAAGTGAATTTAATTAAAGTTATGTTTAAAATTTATTCTTGCATATAAATTTAGAACTAATAAACAGAAATTTACATTTGTATGTTATGTTAGCCTCTTTGATTTTTTACCTGTAGTTGTATCTAGTTTATTATTAATTAAATATGTGAAAATATAGTATAATAAACATTTCTATTTTAGGATATGGACGAATTATTCTTGCAATTATTTCCTTTTATTACATGCCATTTGATCATGTTAAGGCATCACTTTGTTATCTCTTGAGTGGGTTGCTGGATGCATTTGATGGTTATGCAGCTCGTTGGTTAAATCAAGGTAAATTCATAATGATTTTAATTTTACAAAATTTTAATGATTATTGTTTAATTCTTAGAATTTGTTATATGAAAAATTCTCTTTATAAAATGTATTAAAATATTAATACATTTATAAAGACTGACTCATTATATTAATTATAATGAGTCAGATATTCCTATACATATATTTTTGGAAAATTTTTATAAAATTAATTCTGTTAATAGCATATTGTGTGTTATGACTAACAGAAATTAATTTTATCTGATATTCATATTTAACTTCAAATAGAGATTACAGATTCTTCTAGTATTTTTAGCTAATGTTAGGCCGGTACCAAACAAGTCGACCAAATCGACAATGACACAACGTAAAAATGTAGCTAATTGGTTGCTAGCTTATTGAGAAAGAATTTATACTCTCTCGTTTGTCGATGACATGTTTGCAAACGAGTCAACGAATTAAACATTGAAGCTTATTATATACATAATGAGATCTAATCAATACCGATTATCTCATTTCAAATTTCAAATGTCATCCATTACTTTGATTTTCCTGCGCATGTTTGGTCTAAACTACGCATGTCTGTTGCTTGAAATATTCAACTTGCTGGATACAGCTTTTGTTGCCTGCCATGCCCCATAAAACAACCTAGTGCGATTTCAAAGGGATGCGGTAGCAACACAGCAGTGATCAAAGCTTGTCTAACATTCATTCCCATGCATGAATGCATGGGAAAATTGACTCGTTTGGTACCAGCTTTATATGTGGCTTGCTCAGTATCATTTCTGAATATCAATATCAGCAATGGGAATAGTATATATATATATTCAATCCCAGGAACTTCTGGGACATTCCTGATCTGCCAGCAATGGGAATAGTATATATATATATTCAATCCCAGGAACTTCTGGGACATTCCTGATCCTGTCATTGAATAGCTTCTAATCTGGGATTATTTTATTACAGGCATAAATATTATTTAAATTAAAATATTTGATAGCCATTTTTTTTCATGTTTTCAGTTCTTACGTTTAAATTTCTTAATTTTTTAAATTATGGTATAATCCTGATTTACTATATTTTGAGTTCTATAGTTTCAGTGGTACACTTTTTATTTGTGCTGGTTTTCTATGAATTGCAAATAAATTATTCATTAATTGATGTATTTTTTCAATGTATTCCAAGAATTGCATTGTGCTTTCAGTAAATACCATACACTGAAAGAACAAATATCATATTTTAAGGTACATATTTTATATACCTTAAAATATTCATATTTATGTTCACAATATGCTTATTAATTTTATCTAGCCATTCTATTTAGCAATATTGGTTTATGAAAATAACTAGGGTCTCAAAAATTGTTTGTTAAGTGAAAATTCATAGAATGAAAGCTCATTTTTCATTAATTTTAATATAAAAATTTTTAATTGGTTCTTGAGTGCATAAAGTCATTCTTATTAGTATTAAAGCATTCTAAAAGCTTTAATAGAAATATTGATTATGTATACTGTACTATAATACAATAGTTTTGCAACAATTATTACTTAGCCTATTTTTGTTATTTGACTTTGATTTCAGAGCTGCTAAGTGCCAAGAAATCTTAAAGTTTAAATCTGATGTGACACTAAGCATGCTGATTATTGTGATTTTATTAATGTGATAAAAAATTATAAAATTTTCATCAAATATTGTCTTAGCTTTTTATAATTCTTACTTCATTCTTGCTAAATTATTTACAAAAATAAACCTAATTTTCTGAAAGTTTGTACTGTGAGTACTTATCTGCAATTTCACTTAATCATGGTTGACTTAGTCTGAAAAAATTAAACAAAAAAATCAGAAGTACAGTAAACATTCATAATTTAAGTTCATTTCATCACTTCACATAGGCAACTGAGTCATTAGTTGTTTAACTTTCTGGTGCTGCAAAAAAGTACAATTTTCTCAGTGTTACATCTGTAGGAAGAACAGGCTCTTGTGAGCCACTTTTCTAATGCTGGTTTCATCTTAGTGAAACTCTTTGCAGTGTGATTCAGATAATACTGTTGCAGTCTGGTATTGCTAGTTGTGGTTTTTGCTGTGCTAAGCAGTATATATCAGGGCAAAATATTTTGTTTTCTGGCTGGCTTTCTTAAGCAGTCCTAACAGCAGAGGTGCAGTTTTGACTTAGTATTTTTAATTTTAGTTTTATTTTTATTGTCATATATTTCTGTTTTGTTTGCTCACCAAGATAGTGAACTTACATTTAGTGTAAACTTGATTTGAGACAAGATACTGTTCTCAATACCTTGACTGCAACTCTGAAATATCAATGACTTTACTGGAATTCCAACTGATTCTGGACTTTTTTGTATATTTCATGTGTGGACCTCATCGTTGTTGGATCTGGAAGTGCCAATCCAGTTAGGATGCATCTTGTGGAAGTCTGACCTCTAAGTTTAAGGAACTTGGCAGAGGTGCTGATATATGTTCTCAACCATGTACATATTTCCTTTTCCTAACTTTTTTCCATTTCTCTTTGGCCATATCTCTGAGTATTGTTGTCCCCCGATTTTAATCTGCATCACATCACAAAAAGAACAAAGAAGGATTGAGTATAGAACAATATTATAGAGAAAGAGATTATATTCACATAACTTTTATTATTATAATTTTTCTATTTTATTATTAGTTATTGTGATTAATGTCTTACTGTGCCTAATTTATAAATTAAACTTTATCATATGTACAACATGTACAGTAGATAGTGTTCACTACCATCCATAGGTTTCAGGTATCCATGAGAATCTTTGAACTTATTCCCCATGGATACAGGGATTGTAATTAATAGATATTTTAACTCTATTAAAAATTTGTTCTCTTATGGATTTTATTATGGTAACTGTTTTAATAAAATTAATAGAAACAAAATAATTGATTTATTTAAAGACATATTGATTAGATTTAGGATATTCCAATAGAGTGGCAAAATATTATCATAGTTCAAATTTCTGTATGGATAAAAAATAAATCAGAAATTTACACTTCTGGAATAATGTATAATGTATAATCAATTTTTATGGAGTTAAATAGTTTTATATAATTGCAAAGCCTTTCAAAAAAAGTATTAGGTATTCATATTATTGGTGTAAGTCAAATATTGGATTCAATACTGGATCCTCTAGTGAAAGCAGAAGTGAATTTTACCTTAAAATCAATGGTAAACATAGTAAATTTGATATGAAAATGTATCTGATTATAATTAGTGAAGAGAATAAGCAAGGAAATCTTAAAAGCAATCAATTATTCATATAATTGAAATGATAATAAACATCTGAATAATGAAATTTTTTTACCAAAACAATTTGAACAACTATTATGCATGAAAAATTTATTAAAATATTAATTATAAATTATTATAAAGAACAAAATGCAATCATTGATTTATACAAATTTCAGTGAATAATTGATTGATAATAAAATAGTTTCTTTTCAAAAGCAAAAAATTATCTGTACAAATTACAAAGAGGTATACATTTTTACAATTTGTTAAATTGAAAATTCGCAAATCAAGGAATACCTGTATATGTGTTTGTATACAGGGTGTGTCAGCTAAATTCGGACAAAATAAACAATTTAATTAAACAAAATTTTATTTAACAAAAAGAATAAAATTATCAAAATTATCATTTGCACATTAATTTGGGATCCCTCTAGATTAAAATTACTCGATGTAATTCCCTTCTGTCTCAATTACTGCCTTGATCCTCGACCGGAAACAATGACATGCCCTGCACAACGCCTGCTTGTCCAGGTTCAAAAATGCTGCCTCAATAGCAGCCTGGAGAGATACCACATTAGGATGTCTCGACCTATTAGAGATCCTTTCAACAATGCTCCATATGTAATAGTCCAAAGGATTCAAATCTGGACTGTTAGGAGGCCAGAATTCTTTAGACCCAAAACATATCCACGTTGTCTAACAACCAGTTTTGCACTAAATTACTGATGTGCGCAGGTGCGCCGTCCCGCTGGAAGATGTTGGGTCTCCCGGAAGCCACAGTTTCCATTCAAGGTTTCACTATTGTTGTAAGAACATGCAAGTAAACCTCTTTTATTATGATTTCCCCCTTTCCAAAGACGTGCGGCGGCATGATGTCACCTTCACTGGAAACAACAGCTAGGATGTGAACACTGGCCAGAAACTTCGTCCTAGCTATTACGGGGACATCTTCAAGGTCATAGGCAAGCGAAACTTCATCCTAGCTATTATGGGGACATCTTCAAGGTCATAGGCAAGCCAACGGTCATTTCTCTGGTTTACTTTGGCATCAACAGTAAAAATTTTCTCATCAGAAAAATATTTGATGCATCCTGCAGGTTCATTCTTCATTGAACACAGAAGCAAGTTGCAGTCTTTGTTTTAGCGGCATCAGACAGCATCTGTCGTACTTTTATGACGTAGGACTTGTACCGTAGGTCCTCTTCCGCAATTCGACGCATTGTGGTCTCACTCACACCCAATGTTTTTGCCAACTGCCTGAGAGATTGCCCTGGGTCCTCTGAGATGAGCTCTTGAGCTCTTTGGACAACTTCCGGTGTCCTTGACGATCTTCCCCTGGAATGGCTCTTTCTTGCCGGGTTGGCAGAACCTTCTTCAGACTTCTCTGAAGCCGCATATCTAGCAGCAACATCATAAACTGTTGATCTTGGATAGTTAAAGAACCGAATTATTTCGGAAGGTGAACGTCCAGTGCAAAGGCCTTCGATTATTGCTGCTCTCCGATTATATTCGATCTTAACTGATCAGCCATTTTATACTTATCCTCAAATGCTTCGTCTGTCTGGCTTACTAAAACGTCAGCAGCATTGTAGCACTGACGTGAAATATGGCGGGAAATTCAATTTGAAATTTGTCCGGATTTAGCTGACGCACCCTGTACATTGAATTTAAGCTTTGTTGAACTTATATGATTTTCAATGTATGTTAAAATTTTTGGAATGAATTAACTATGTCATTAAAGGACTACTATATTGAATAGCAGGGTTGCAGAGTTGGATGGTAAATGATCCGTCCAACTCCGACTCCACCTTTTAAAAAAATATCCGACTCTGACTCCAACTCAGACTCTCTAAAATTTGTAAGGTCCAACTCTGACTCACGACTCCAGGCAGTTCAAAAATCCGACTCCAACTCTGAGTCTGCAACCCAGAATTGTAGAATCTGATGAAAAATGATCCAACTCAGACTCCACCTTTTAAAATAAATCCAACTCAGACTCCCTAAAATTTGTAAGGTCTCACTCCGACTCCAACTATGACTCCACTCAAAAGCTCCCAACTCTGACTCTGCAACCCTGTTGAATAGAGAGAGAAATTTGATAAGTATCATGATCATAAAGTCTTTATTGAATGTTTGGTAATTTGGACTCTGCAACCCAGAATTGCAGAATCTGATGAAAAATGATCCAACTCAGACTCCATCTTTTAAAAAAAAATCCAACTCCGACTCCCTAAAATTTGTAAGGTCTCACTCGGACTCCAACTATGATTCCACTCAAAAGCTCCCAACTCTGACTCTGCAACCCTGTTGAATAAAGAGAGAAATTTGATAAGTATCATGATCATAAAGTCTTTATTGAATGTTTCGTAATTTGAAACCATTAACTGTGAAATTAATCATATTTTTTTATACCTAATAGCACAATTGTTTATGCAAAAATAAAATAATTGCATTTGTCTTTATAAAAAAAAAAAAGTGAATTAGTGTATTTATCTATACATTATCTGTAAATTGTGTATTAGCATCCAGGCCTATACAATATAGTAGGTCTCTATATATGTAGTCAGTTTATTCCAAAAATTTCTGTGAGATTTGAAAATTACAATGTCTAAATTTGATATATACTGTAATGCAAACCAGAACTTGCAAACTTTTTGCACTGGGCAAATCAAATCATGCGATACAATGTAAAACTGGAATATTCTAGTTATATTTTAATGTTCCAGTCAGTGATAATCAAAGCCTGAAATGAATAATATTTGACTAGGACTAGGAACTTAGAATTAATAAACAAATAGCTTGACTAGATAAAGAATATTCTATACTAAAAATTTATTTGATTGTTGAATAATGTTTGGTTCCTGAGATATTTTGGAGACAGATAGAAAATAGATAAAAAAAATTATACAGGGTGGGGCAAATAAAAATGGCCTGGACGAGTGGATACAAATGCCTGGAACTCTGTTCTCTGGGCCACTTTTATTTGCCCCACCCTGTATAAGATTGTTTTGTAAAATGGCTAAAATAATCATCATATAGACCAGGGGTCGGCAACCTTTTTTGGCTGCGGGTCAAAATCAACCAAAATGTGTGTATTAAGAAGACATTTTGGGTCAGTAGTATCTTCTTTTAAAACAGTCTTTTTTTGGTGAATAATAAAATAAATTTCAAACATAAATGTTATTGTTATTATTTATTTTCAGTTTATTTTTTTATGTATTCAAGTGTTCGTTTCATATTTATGTTTTATAATTTATTTTTATATATTATACTTTATTTTCGGAACTCAAGTGAGTCACTTGAAATTATGAAATGGGTTACTCGGTGACCTGTGGGTTATAGGTTGCCGAGGCCTTATCTAGACTATATTTGAGAATTCTATTAGTGCACTTTCAGATTAAATGAGAAAAATTTTCCATTGTCATTTTTATAAATGAATTGATATTGATCTTAATTTATATATTATATTAAAAATGTAAAATTAATGTAAATAAGGCTTCATAGTCATTTTTTCTTTTTCTTTGCAAAATATATGAAGAATCAAATATTATAGACCTTTTTAATTTAATGTTTCATTTTTTATTAGCAAGTTATATATCTAATAATTTTAAAGTCCTCTTTGTGATTTAGTTATCTATTCATATGATTACTATTTGCTATAATTTAAAAGGATATCAATTATAGACTAAAGATATAGATTTTAAATCATTTTAATCTTTTAGATAAATTTATAAATTTTCAAACAATAAGTAATTTGAAAATAAATATTTTACCTATATAAAAATTTAATATTTACAGAATAAATTAGCATGAAGATCAAATATATGTATCCAATTTAAGAAATCCAATTTTATTTTTATTTTATAAAGATATTTTGGCTATTATTTTATTATTTATTGCAAAACTTAATTTCAATACTCATATTAATTTCAATACTCATAACTTAATTTCAATACTCAAACTTAATTTCAATACTCAATACTTTCATCTTACATGAATACAACAATATAAATTAGAATAAACAGTATCTCTTAAATTTTAATTTTTATAATAATTAACTGAAATGAATACAACAATATAAATTAGAATAAACAGTATCTCTTAAATTTTAATTTTTATAAGGAAAGTAAAAAGAAATTATAAAGTTTAAATAAAAAAAAATTGATCTGTTAAACAAAATTTTTTATTTTTATTGCAAGTAATAGTAATAGTAATAATTTTATTTATAATTAGCTGTTTACTTTAAGAGAGAATATTTTCAACTTAGATTTTAA